>PVJX010008512.1:0-65220 GCA_004027295.1 Dolichotis patagonum
AAGGTTACTGAAAGGCAATTTTTGTGTATTCTGTAACATAATTTAATTTAATTATAAACTTGTGTGATGCAGCTGCCTAAGCTTGGTACCAGTGTGGAGCACAGGCCCCCTGAGAAAGTAGTCAATTGTAGAAAAGAGAGAGAAAGAGGGAGGGAGAGAGTGGCAAATGCAGATAAAGGAGAACCGGGTTATTGCCACAGCAAAGATGTGGGTGATGAGGATGACAAGGGCTGGGAGATGGCTGGAAGGGCTTGCACAGACAGAGGTGGGGAGGGGGAGGGAGCAGGAGAGAGACAGAGGTGGAGGAGGAGAAAAAGACTGAGACAGAAGGAAGAGATGGGAATGGAAGCAACAGAAGGAGGAGGGAAAAGAAGAAAAGGAACTGAAAGTAGTTGTTTAGGAAAAACCAGGTGCCTGGCAGACTATTGAACTCCCCCAGAAATGTAAGATGCCCCTGCCGCCACCCCCTATGTTAGCTGTATTCAACTATAGCCTTGTTTGGAGCAGACTTGGACATATTTGGATTCTTTGTATGTGTTCCCACCTCTAGGTTTGAAGGCCTAAGTGGTGGTACTGTAAGACAGCTGTGCGGGAATATTTTCTCTGGCCAGTTGTTGATTTGATGAAACAGAAGTATCAAAGTCAGGCGTGGTGGCATGTGCCTGTAACTCTTGTAACCTTTGAGGCTGAGGTAGGAAGGTAGAGTTTGAGCCCACTCTGGGTAATTCAGTGACTTAGTGAGACTTCATCTCAAAAAATAAAAGCAGGCTGGGAATGCAGCACAGTGTGAATGCCCTGCCTTCAGGGCCCAGAAATGCAGAAACCAAAGAACTGAAAAGTCCACCCTCCCTACCGAGTGTTTTCTCTAGAAATATGTTAACAAATCCATTAAAATAGAACTTTAGAACATGCTCTTAACAGTTCTCCAGTTTGGAAAGGAAGAGCTTGCCATCTTTCTTGGTAGAGAGTTCGTGTGGAGTCTTAATGCACAATTTTGGGAGATAAAATAATTGCTTTTCTTTGGCAATGGGGAAAATGATTGCTGCTTGATTTAATAAGCCTTGCCCTTTCCCCCTACATCCACACAATACACATATTATAGTGCTTATCAAATTAAGGAAGCTGGGCTCAGAGAGCAGAACAGGAGGCTTTTTTTCTGGCATCAGTCAGGAGTTGTTTAGAAAACAGGCAGAACAAGTTGAAGTGCACGCCTCATACAGTGCGGGGAGGATTCCTGTGCCAGGCGCAGATGGAGTAAGTTCACTCGCACATAAATATTATCTCTTTCTTTGTTCTTGCCAGGGCTGAAACGCACTCTTTGTCTTAATTAACTTAGGGAGTTTTCAGTTATGGCTCCAAAATCTTTGCCTTTTGGAAATTGTCAGCTGGCTTTACGTTGTCCCTAAGTAGCACCGTGACCTTGAAGGGGCCACTTACCCAGTTTAGGCCTTGGTATTGCCCGTGATGGGTGTGGAGAGCAAGGTGAACTCATTCTCCCAGCCCTTACGTTCTGTGACTCCAGTATTCCAGATCATGAATAAGCTTTAACAGGGAAGGTTATCAGCTTTTTTGTGATAAATGAATACACATTTTACTGAACAATATGCCATTACTTTTTTGCAGTGTGCGAATTTATAGAATGCGTTGATACTCAACACAGAAAATAAATGCAGTGGTCAAGGCTAGCATATAGCCTGGTAATATTGTTTGGACATGTAGTATTTAAAACTTCTTTGTAGTTAAAATTATAGTTGAAGGATATATGTAAAATATATTTTTGATTGGAAGAACATTTACATTCATTAATATTTATTTTAGTGCAACTCAGATCTTTCAAAAGTAGGATTATATCAGATATATAGGAATATATATTATATCACATATATAGGAATATATGACAAGTCTCTGCTTATAGTATCACTTGTAGGAGGGAAATAAAGAGACCAAACAGTATTTAAATTATCTTTACACATTTAAAATCTCTCCCCTAACCTGGTGTGTCAAGGCTGGCTTCGGAGAAGATAAACAGGAAATTAGTGAGGCTGTGTTTTCCTTCATCTTTTGCCAGCCTCGGCCTCCCTGCCTCATGTGTTTTCATAGGACAATGGAAATCTGAGAATGGTATTTAAGCTGACTACATTTCTTTGATGGCTGGTCCACATGCGGCAGCTAATACACTGCCAGATTTGTCTACTGTGCTCTAAGCTAGTATCTTGGCATTTCAAGTACTGAATGCACTTGTCATCAATGAGTGTTTAATATAAAGTGGAAGAGTGTGGCACTTTCATTACCCTAATCCATTACTTCCCTCATCCCTGAATGATGTAAGTAATATGTTCGCTGTAGAAAACCTGGAAAAAAATTAACCTGAAACCTTAAGCCAACAGGTCACTGTTTTTGTGGGCATTCTCTCTGCTTTTTTGTCAGTCTCTGAATCTACCTGTATTCATTAAGCAACCATTAAGAATGTTATTAGGGGGTTTTAGAGGTTTTGTCAGTCTCTGAATCTACCTGTATTCATTAAGCAACCATTAAGAATGTTATTAGGGGGTTTTCCAAACACTTTTTGTGTTTGGAAAATGGCAGATTGAGCAGTGTGAACGTGACTTTGTCATGGACACATCTTCAGCATCTGCAGGGCTCTAAGTGCATGGTACCTTTCCTCTACCTGTGGAGTATGTGGGGCACAGCTCTGTAAGTCCTAGACATAGCAGTAGCTTTAGCAGGCTGACATTATTCTGCTCAGGGCAGTGTGGGTTTCATTCATATTTGTTTGTTTTATAAAATGGAAAACTCTTACTTTCTTTGCTTAATGTATGGTGCATGTTTTCCACTATAAAATATATTTTGTAAAAAAACTTGCTTTCTCATTATTATTTTTGAAAACAGTTCATTTATAAAAGTTCCATTTATAAAGCTGGGGCCCAACCCAGATGATAGATCATTTTAGCCCTGAGGGATCATCTTGAAAGGTTCTGAGGTATCAAATGTTTCTACTCAGTTGGTTTCCACCTTGCACCCACCCATTCTGAAAAACCTTTAATTTTGGACAACTGCTGTCAAAGGGTGTGGATTCACACTTTGCTAAACCATTGCTAACTTGTTTGCTTTGGAATGACCTTATGAAAATAGAACTCTTTTCATGTAACTGGACAAGTTTCTTCTTTTGGAGAGCAGTTTATTTAAGAATACTGTATTGTTTTTAAAGAGCAGTTCGTTTGAGGAGAATGACCTGCTGTAGACAACTTTAATTGAACTTAGGAACTTTATTCCATATAGAAACAGTTCATTTAGAACAGTATATGATCTTTTCAGAGTAGTTTTCCATTGTGAAATAGATAAAAATACATATTTAGTGTTTCTTAAAGTCCATTAGTGCGATGAATTGTTATCATCTTTTCCTTCAACGTTTATTGTCTAAAATATTTTTCTACAATTAAAGGCAAACAACTACTTGTCTCCCATTTAAAATAAATTAAAAGTGGTCTTTATTTTGAGTATTCCTTTTATCTACTCTATTTTTGTTATCACAAAAATATCTTTGAATCTTAACATTTCACTATGAATATTGGTCAATTTTCATTGTCAAGTTGGAAATGTTAAGAAAGCCTTCAAAAATATATTTATGAACAAGGGTTTAGATATGTTTTGGAGACCTGTTGAAACAGTTGCTTAACTCTTTCTCTGTTGCTTTAACCTGATTGGAAACTCTCCGCTCCTCTGGGAAAGCAATGCACCTTTTAAATATTACGAAATGCTTCCCAGAGCTCTTTCTTTTCCAAGTAGCATATCTGGGTCAGGCCTGTTGCTTGTTTGTAGTCTGCTCTCCTGTGCAATTCCTGGGCAACTGCATTGCTTTAAAGATAACTGCAAAGCATAATTTGCACTTGCGGCCTGGGGATTCCTTTATAAAGAATATGCAAATTTTCCCAAGGAAAACTTAATTTGCATGCAAAAGCTTCCACTATAATTATAACAATTTCCTCTTTTTTTTTTCAAATCAGCTACTCAGTGTGCTATATAAGGTTTTTCCCTTTCCAAGCTTTGCTGAAGAACATGTCAGCTCCCTAAACCAGCGACAGTGAGACATTATGAGACTTGAATTGCTCCGCGTGCACGCATGCACACACGCACGTGTGGTGGGGAGATGTCAGTCTCCTATGCCTTGACACAAATTTATGTAACACACATGTCACCATTTGACAACTTCGAAGGGAAATTAATGGACTCATTAAAGAAACTGTAGAATTTAGTAAGCAAGTTTTCTTTCTTTTTGAGGGCTGTGCTCCCATGGTTTAAAATGTAATAAAAATTAAAATGCCTGAAATGTTTCTGAGTGGGAACTCTCTGCTGTTTTAGCTCCTGGGCACCTCCCAGAAGGCTTCCTCAGATAGCAGCACAAAGCACTGGCAGCCCCCCAAGAGGACATTCTTTCAGGACCTCACTGGCAACAGGGAGAGGGAACTTCACATTCCAGTTGGGCCAAGTGCAGACAGACACTTGGTCTGTGTTCTAAGGTCACTGCTTGTCGTTCATGTCCAATGCTAGCATTTTATTTTTTGTTCTTGAGCTATGTTATAGGTGGGACCATCCAAATAAACAGCTTTTTATCATGATCAGGAAATACGGGGCATTGGTGTATTGGGGAAAATCACATATAACTAGAGACACTTTAATTACTTTTGTGGCGTATTGGTTCTCTAATAATCAAAATTTTCAAAATGATTAATTTTATTTGTTTTTTTAATAATCCAAATTGCTAAATAATCTAGTGTACTAAATTGCTAAAACAATATCAAACATAATTAAACTTTTGTCTGATTCTGAGCAGCTTTCTGTGTCCCCAGGTCATTATCACTATTGTATTAATGTGAAATTCTAATCATTTGATGTCCTTGTCAGTAGAATGCCAGCACTATGAGCTGGCACGTCTGCTTTGCATTGTGCTCTCTGCAGCAGGGTGGAAAAGGAAGTCCCTGTGTCAAGTCCCCAGCGTGATTTTGCCCGAGATGTGACATCTGACCCAGAGGGACACATTTCTCATGAGGTAATTAGGGATTGGGAGAGGACTGAATAAGACATTCGGATTGGTGGTGCAGATTGGAGGATCCCATGGGAGAGGAAGACAGTGGTGATGTTTTGAGCTGGACAGTGGCCTGAGGAGTGTGGTGCTTGGAAGAGAAGTTAGAAGAGGAAAGAAACAGCGTAGGCAGTGGTGTGGTGCCGAGTGTGAACCTTGAATTTGTCAGGGTGGTAATTACAGTCTGAATTCACTCTGTTAAAAGGAAGTGTTTATTGACCCCTTTATATTTGAGATCCCAAGCCTTCTCTTCTCTCTTGAGGCTTACTGTGGAGTAAGGAAATGAGTGATCCCCTAATGCAGAATTAACCAGAGAAGGAAGAATATCAGGTTCTGTTTGTGCAGCCAGGGGAGAAGCCTTGTAGAGCAGTGGCTAGCTGTTCACTCTCCCAGTCCTTCTTCAAGGCAGCTTTCTGGAAGCATCTTTCTGCAGCCGTGGAGCATTAACGTAGATTCCTAAGTTGCCTGAGTACAGATATTTCTTCCTATCCACGCACGCTGGTATAAACAGAGATGATGCCTCTTGCTGGCCTTGATTGACCTTTGTTACTGGCTTGTGCGTCCTCCTGTTGCCTGGAGAAGGTGTGCTGTGATGACAGTCTTTGGTGACTAATGTTTGGCATGTTTGTCTATGACTCCACCTTGATCACTGTGAAGGTCACAGAGCAACTGGTCACCACCTCCCTTTCCTGATGGTCCTATCTGCTGAGAGAGTGGTCCTGTACGTAACGTCCTTTGTGGATCTTATTTTGCTTGAACAAAGGTAAGGAAAGGACTTTGTGACAGTGAAGCTTGACTAGGTCAATTTGATTGGCTTGGGCCCTCTGTTGGATTGGTGGAACTCACTTCTTGTGTGTTGGGGTGGGTCATGGAAGTGTGATATTGGGGGTGTCTGTCTGAGCCCTGGCCTTTTCCCCTTTGGCACTGTTTCCCTCCAGTTTTTCGTAAATTGAGCAGCTCCTTTATACTCTTCCAACGTGACGTTTCTGCCATGGAACCAGATGATCATGGACTAAATCCCCTCCAACCATAAGGCAAATTAAACTTCTCCTCCTTTAAATTGTGGGTGTTAGGAATTGTGTCCCAGTGTCAGGAAAGCAGACCAATACAGGCTATTTTATATATTCTTTCTAAGTACTTTCTTATTTTAAAAGATAAACATTAATCTTAGGCTTAGTTCTTAGACTAGAATACTGATTATGTACTATGTTCAAATTTCCATGAATCAAATTTTATAAATCCTTAAGTAATAAATTGAAACCAACACAGTCTTGATGGTTCTCCTGGAAATTCAAGTGAAGTATGAATACATTTTTAGTTAGGTAACTGAGGTAGTACATCTTATCTAATCATGAAAATCTCTTCATATTACATTGCTCTGTGAATAATAGAATTTTTAAAAACATCATATAGTATAATTAAGATGTAAATTTAGTATAATGAATTCAGAGTTACTCATTTAATTTGAATTACTGATGGACCTGAGTCTCCTTCATCTTGGTGAATATTTGTAGGCAACAAATTGTTGTTTAGCTTTAATAAAGCTTACTGTGTATTGAGTTACTGTAAGTATGATTTTTTTAGGGTCTAAATGTGGTGTTTTTCAGATTTATAATATGGTTCCTTTATCAAATATTTAATACCACTTTTGAAGTAATGTAATAGTTTGGAAAATAGAACTATTCATAATTTTAGTACTGTAACATAATAATAGCATCACTTGTAGCATAGCCAATTCTTTATGTAGACACACATATTTATAGTTGAAAATGTGAATATACATACAATTTTGTGTCTTTCTTCATGTACGATCATTACATTAGTGTTTCTGATGTTGTACTACAGATGTATGTGCATTTGTGTGTTGGTGGGTATGGCTTTAAATCTTTTATGAAAGAAAATTATGAAATTACAAACACATGGTGCCCAATTCAGTTCTCCTCACTTTCTTCCATTTCTCATTCCCTAGAAGAAACTGATTAGTGTTCTGTTTTTATTTCTGTTTTGACATTCTGCATCATATATGTGTTCATTGCACATATATATGACATACGACATGTGGGTATACACATACATATACATATGCATATACAAAAGTATTTGTTGTATAGTCTAAAAACTTACATATCAGGATCATCTTGACTGCTCAGTTCTGTTCCTTAGTCCAGACCAGGAGGAGGCAGGCAGGGACCCAGGGCACAGAATTGGTGCTGGCATCTGCCTGGGAGCCTCTCTTGCTTTACCTTGTCTTAGCCCACAGTAGACTTTTATTGAAACCTTAACATTTAATAGATTAAAGTCTTGGCATATTTTTTCATCAAGTGAACTCTAAAAAACCTTGACAAATTCTATGAATAATGTGAAAAAAATAGGAATGGAAATTTGACCTGAATTATATGGAATTTTTAGAGTAAATGGAAGGCCTTGGATATCTTTAACATATTGAGTCTACCCATCTATAAATATTCTAGCTCTAACTGTTAATTTAGTTTGTCTTTAATTCCCATTGGGAAAAAAAATTGTTTTTTTTTTTTTTTCCCCATGACATTAGGCATGCTTTTCATCCAGCTTATTTCAGCATGCCTTAAAGTTTTGGTTGTTGTGGATATAATTTGTTTTAAAAAATGACATTTTCTAATTGGTTGTGGTTGGTGTATATGAAATTGCCGAATTTTGGGCATTTTGTCTGCTCCTGCAACCTGCAGAACTCTCCCACCAATTCCAACTTGTACTTATGATTTATTAGTTACATGTCACCCATCATATAGTTTCATGTTGAACACATGTGATATTCCTGGTATCTTCTGTTTTAAGTATAATTGAAGTACACACGTTCACCCATATTGATTTTTCTTCTTTCTAAGTATTTTATCAGAATATGTTTTTGTGATTTGTGTTAAAAGACGTGACACAAGGTTTGTGTTGCCAAATTGTTTTGTAGAAAGTGCCAAATCCTTTCACATTGCCACCAGCAATTCTGGGACTATTGCCTGAAACCTTGGGGGAGTTTCCTGGTTGATTCTCAGTGTTGCTGTTACCCTGTTTAATCCTCCCTAGGGTATTGGTGTGATCCTCAAATACCCATGGATTTTTCTCATTCCTTTGCTGATGATTCTCCAATAGATTTTCCTTACAGTTGTAGACTTCACATAGATTTCCAGCCAGGACTTCTTATTCTGATCCTTTTCTGCCTTGTAATCATCTCCTTTTGTTTCCTGTGTCTCAGCCATACTTTTTTTTTTCTCCTGTTGCTCAAACTTGCCAACCTTATTCCTACCTCAGGGTCTTTGCACTGCAGTTCCCTCTGCCTTGAACACACTCTGGGTTCTGAGTGCTTCTCTCATCATTCTTGTTTCTTGCTCTGTTACTCTCTCCCCAGAGGAGAATTTCATGACTACCCTACTTCCGCTACTTAAAATACTCCCTTTTGCACATTCTTTTTACCTTACTTGTTTTCTTTACATAATTTCCATTATCTGAAATTATTAAATGTTAGTTATTACTTATTTACTCTTATCTTTCAGCAGACCATTAAGATCCTTGAAAAACTGGCTTTAAATAAAATCTGTATTTTTACCTGTATGAAAAATTTTAGCGTGTTAAAGTGAAGCAAAAAAGAACTAACAATACTTTAAATTCATTACAACTAAAACATTATTTTCACATGGAATCATTGTAAGCATTATAGATGAAATAGTTTGCCTTCCTTTTTTTTCAGGGTAAGTCTTCAGAAGTGCTGTGTAATTTTCACGCACAGCACTCCTCAGTTTGGGGGGGCCACCTCGTAGTGCTCAGTAGCGGAGTGGGACAGTGGAGGGGAAGAACGAATGACCGAACTAGAGAGGGAAGTCAGCAGATACCCGCTGAATGGATGAAAAAATGAATGCATGAATGAATTTGCTTTGTGCAGGGTCAGATGCTCCATGACTTAAATGGGCTCACTTCCTGAAAAACCCATTCTAAGTTGAAAATGTCATCCGAGGAAAATGTGTTTCATACACCGCACCTGTGAGACCTCACAGTTTAGCAGCACACTGCAACAGAGTGTGGACCATTTCCCCTCCTGATCACATGACTAGTGTGTGGGGGGGTTGTGGCCCTTCGCTGCCATCCAGCATCAAGAGGGAGGGTGGCACAGTGTGTGAGGGGCCTAGAAAAAAAGTAAAATGTCAGAGGTCAAAGTGCAGCTTCTGCTGAGTGCAGGCTGGTAAAGTTGAACCATTGTAAGTCAGGGACCACCCAAAGTAACGAAAATGTGAATTCAATTAAGAATAAAGTTAAGATCCCCAAGCATCGTTATCAGAGGGAAGACAAGGCATTGGAATATACCCTTATGAAACAAGGTTGCTGCGTCTGCATGGTTTCAGTTAAGGATCGTCTTTATTAAGATCCTCTTACACGCTTTAGTAATCCCCTCATATTAGGCACATATTAGGACTAAGTCCTCCAGGTGTCTCAAGTCTGGTGAGCCTGCTGTCTTGTAGGCTGTATGTGTTATTGAACAGTTGTATGTATCACAGGTTAATTTTCTGCACCGTAAATTTTATTAATAATGAAAAGCTTATTTGCACACTAATAGTTGTGAGTGCAATTGTGGATTATCCAATCACATTTTATGAAACATTTTATGGACGCTTGGCATGCTGTTCCAGTCCTCACAGGAACACATGTCTGCTCTCCACTCTTACTTGATACTTTTCAGTAGGTTAGATTTTGAACTTAGCTGATGTATCCTTCAAGCGTGAGTCTTAAAATCTTTTCAGCTGTATTTTAGGTGCATTGCAATTCTAAATGATACCCAATATGGTCTTTTCTTCGTTTTCAACTTATAATTGGCAAGTTCCCATAGGAAAAAATCATTATTGGTGCTATAAAAGCACTTCTTATCTGTCACAGTTGGGAAATGAAAGTTTCGTAAAGGTCAGAAGAAACCGTGCCCCCAATTATGATGATGACTTGTACATCACAAATAGTTTAATAGCTTGGAACCTATCTTGGTCTCCCTCACAGTGTAAAAAGGGAAAGAAAAAGGGAAAAAAAATCTCAGCACTCCAAAGTGATTTTACCTTACAGTTTTAAGAAGCATGAAAAGGAGCCCATTTAAGAATGATTTTATCAACATCTGTGTATATTTTCTGCGATTTGGAACTCTTTAATTTATATAAACCCCCAAGTTTATTAGTTCACCTTTATTAATTTGTCAAGGTTAGTGTTTGCGTAATGAGTTGAGGATAATTAAAGATTTGTTGGCAGCCATCTGCTAGTATTTACTCAGGATAGTAAGTTTTATAACTCGACTTAGAATATTTCCTAAGGAGATTGCACTGCTACTGAACTAATTTTAAAAATTCAAACCACATTGCTGTCTTAGGTGAGGTAAGAATCCTTTTTCTTAATCTGTCAGCACAGGACAGCACATTAGGCAGGTCCAATGGTGGTGGTGGGGCGCGAAGAAGCACAGTGTGTGTTTGCAGACACTGTTGGGAGTGGGTGATGCCAGCCGGCCGACTCACAACCCGGCGGTTCCTTTTCCCAGCAATCTGCTCTGGCAGACAGTCTGTTGCCAGCATCTGTGCTCCTTATTCTGCCCTAAGAAGGATGTCTGCATGACGGGGGTTGGGGGGAGCATCATGGTACTTTCCTGGGAGCCCACTGTGCGCAGCTTCTGTATTGACTATTGACGGGTCATACAGGTGACTACTCTGAGGTCAGAGACAGCTTTGGGATGATTCAGGTGTCTCGGGATCGCATTTCCTGTCTTCCCTTGACATGCTTCTTCCCTAACTTCTCTCTCCTTCCTCTTCTTTATTTCAGTCTTGCCCTTGAAAAGCAGATAATTAGCAGCCTTACTGGGTTTCAGTTCTAAAATTTTTCTCACCTGCAGCCCCTGGCTCTGTTTTCAGGGATTATATTATTTCTGCCTTGCATACATTAATTTGCTTCCTCCTCTGTTTTCTGATTCCCTTGCTCTCCCTGTCCCAAGCTCACCTCCATTTAGTGTTTTTCTGGGGGCACTCATCTGATACACTGAAGTCCTTTATAGTTTACTGTTGCCTGGTAAATAACTCAAAATTCTCAAATTCCTTAACATTAAAGAAAACAAACAAACAAACAAACAAACAACCAAAGTTCCTTAATTGGACTGTCAGCAAACTCCTCCTTCAAGCCCTGGGGCTGCCCTGCCCCTTCCTTCCCAGCCTTATCTGCCTTCTCTCAAGCCAGTGATCCCTGAACAGGATGAGCTGCTCTGGCCCTGTGCATTTCTGTCAGGTTCTAAATCGCTCTTTGCCCCACCCATGTGCACCCACCCTGCCAGGGCTGGAATGCGGTCTCCCTGACCAGCTGGCACACACCAGACTCTTTCCTGGATTATCTTCCTATCTTGACAGTCTCCTGGCTCTTCAAACTTGTCTAGAAGTTCACAAAGCTTTGCCCCTTGAAGGGCTTTATCCATACACTGCCAGAGACTGCCAGTTCTCTTGGGTCCCTGTGGTTGCTTGCCCCTGGCACTGTCCTAAGGCATGGACCAGTGCTTCTTGGACTTCTCCACTATGGAACAGTTCCACTTCTCTTTCCTTTTCTACTGTTGTATGCTTGGTAGCCACCACCTGTAATGGTGGCTATCTTGCCTCCTCCCTGCTGGCTTCTCCTGGGGCTCTGGGCTCCTGTTTCATGTTGCTCCACCTGTTCCCCTATTTTTTGCCCTAATTTCTCATCACTTTCAACAACTGTTTCTTCTGAGCTGTCTGTTCTCTTCCCTTTATGAGCATTGGTTGAGAATAGTTTCCAGGCCTGGATCAGCTTGCATCTGATCTAAATGTAAGAACTAGTGAGTTTAGAATTTGCTAGCCCAATGAGGCCATTACTTGAACACAGTATTATGAAGTGCACTGCTAGAATGTTCTGACAGTCTTTAGGGAGAATGTTTTGTTTTCCTGTGAAAGACAAAAATGAGGCCTCAACAGAAAGAGCACTTTCATGCTGAGTTTGAATTAAATGTGTACAACACAGGCTACTCTGAACAATATGCATAAACAACATCAGTTTCACAAGGGCAATTTGTTTTCATGGAAATTATTTCAGTTATGTATATTAAGGCAATCATTTAATATTTCTGGCATCAGATTGATATCTTTCGGTTTAAAATTTGAGACTATTAGGTGTAAAATCTTACAGCTTTCAATTTTAATTAACATTGGAGGTATTCCCTTCAGTCTGTTTTTCTAAGACCTTTTGAATAGAAATGTTATTTATTTAAATATTTCCTTTATGTCAGTATTATCCCTGACAAGATAAAGTTAAAATTTAAAGTATGTTCTTTGGATTTTCTTTTTGTTGACAAATATTTTAATATTCAGTGATTATAATCCTATAAGAATAGAGAATAGAAATGAAGGAACATTATTCGTTTGACTTTTTTTTATCATGAAAATGGTGCTTATTGCAAATAACTTAGAAAATTCAGAGAAATATTAAAATGATCAATGTTGCTTCCATGTGCATACTAAAAATCATTACTTTTTATGAGAAGTGCCATATGTAGTATATTTTATAATTTTTAAATAAAATTGAGATGATATTGAGCATACACTTTTTATCCTGTTTTTCCTCTTGATATTGTCTCGTGATTGCTTCCTAGGTATCTTGGTTTGTGTAATTTAGTTAAACTTGGCTTTTATGCATTTTAAATCATGAAAGATTGCGATTTATTTCAGGAATCTTATGGTACTGGATATTGAGGTGGTTTTTATTTTATTGCTTTAACATCATATCTGCCCTACTTCAATGTATAGCTATCTAGAAATCGTCATATAATAGTGTATTTCACAAGAAAATATAGGTTAATTAAATATGTACCTTTGGTTTCAATATGTAGCATTGCAGACGTTAGAGACGGGTTAATTTTGCTTGACGAAGGAATGTAAAAGCCAAATTTAAGTAAAAAACGAACCATTTTCATCTGCCTTGATACAGGCCCAAGTTTGGAGACTAAAGCATTTACAGACCATTGCCTCTAATACTTTACTCTGAGACCACTTGTTGTAATGAGCTGTCAATTATTGTGCATCTAAGTGTAGTTAAAGGGACCATTGGTCCTGCAGTTTAAAAGCCAACATTTATAAATGTGCAGCAGTTGAATTATACATGTGGTAGGTACATAAGGAACTACTACATCATGTCCAGTCTGGACAGTGTTGGTCTCTGAAAGATTTTAGTGTCCATTAAAAAATAAGAAATAATAAAAATGTGCACTTAAGCAAATGACCACACAATTTTTAATGTTACTACAATATAAATTGGGGAAAAAATTTTTTTAAAGAACTCAAGAACTATGGACCAGTATTTGTTTATTAGTCATGCAATGAATTAATTTATCTGATACCTTGGAGTGAGAAGGACGGAAATTGGAGCAATATAAATATACTTAGCTGGGTACTGTGAAACATACTTATATTCCCAGGTGGGAGACTGAGGCAAGAGAATTGACAGCTTGAGGCCAGCCTAGGCAAAACAGTGAGACTGTCTCAACAAAACAAAACAAAACAAAAACAAACAGAAAGAAAAAAAAGAAAAAAGAAAAAAAAAACGGAAAAAGAGCTTTGTATTTATATGTAACTGTTCTGGTCAGCTTTCCTGTTACTGGCCCAAAATGCCTGACATTCACAATTTCAAGAAGAAAAGATTTATTTTGACTCATAGTTTCAGAGTTTATAGTCCAGGGTCAGCTGGTTCCAAGGCATAAATGAGGCATAAAAGAGGGAGATGGCAGAGAAAAGCTGCTCACCTAATGGCTATTAGAAGGTAAAGGGAGAAGCAAGGGGATCCAGAACAGAAGGACAGTTGTCCAGGTCACTCTTGCACCTCCAGTAACTGACTTTCTCCAACCTGGCCCTACCTTCTAACACCACTTTCAGAGATGAACTGAGCAGAGCATCTCTAGGACCCAAATACTTGGCAAAAACATCACCTCCGAACACACAAGATTTTCTAAACTGTAGCAGTGATTCAGTGAAAGTATCAAAAATATGTATTCTTTATTGCCTTTTATTGAAGTGTGGACAATGTCTGCCATTTCAAAATCTGTGTACTTTTGAAGAACATGACATTTTACTGTACCGTAAGTAATATTTCTCATTTTTATGATAAAGATTCCTTTTACTTCAAATGTGCCTATTGTAAATAATCACGCTGAGAAACTCCTGGAAATTTTTTTTCATTCCATCTCTTTGATTTTATATTGATCTGAAAGGTCAGTATTTGGAACATGAAAAGACCCCCTTAAGTTTTATTTCTTCTTATTTTGTAAACACAAAAAGTAAAACCTACTTGCTGAAAGAAAATAGAACAGATGGGCAAAAGGTAAGGTGTTTATTACTATCTTCTCTTTTCATTTCATATTTTTCCTAAGAGACAAGTCATAAAATTTGGTTGAGTATTCTTCCAGACCCAGAAGTTTTACCCAGAAAGGTAAGTAGATAGATAGATATTGATATGCAGATGCTAGATTTCCATAGATTGATTAACACAGTTTGTCAAATACTATACACAAGGCAATATAATACAGAATCTACAAATCCAAATTGAGTGAAGTTGTTACATTGCATGTAGTTATCATGAGCAGAGGTGGGCAAACATTTCAGCAGAAAATCAGAAAGTAAGGATTTTTGGCTTTGTGGACTATATTGTTTCTGTCAAGACAACTCAGTATTGTAACCTTAAAGCAGCTATGAATGATTCTAAACTGAGTGGGTGTGTCTGGGTTCTAACACATTTCTGAATTTTGCATCTTGTACAATTATTGTGTGTCATGAAGTGTCATTCTTCGGATTTTCTGCCAACTATTTAAACGTATAAAAGTCAGACTTAACTTATAGGTTCTACAAAAGCAGATGGCAAGCCTGATTTGGTTATTGGGTGCAGCTTGCCAGCCTCTGATCTAGATATTTATTTAAAAATCATTGACAAAATTAAATCTTACATTTTAAAGTGGGAAATGGCACAGCAGAATTGGTGAACTAAGGCAAATAACAGCAAAACTAAACACCTATGAAATGATAATTTTGGACAATGGACATAATAATTTTGGGCAATGAACAAAAAAGGAAATTTTCAAGAAGTCTGCACAGGGAACAAAGAGGAAGATGAGTTGACATGGGGCCACGGGTTAGGGGTCTCGGCGTTATTACCAGTCCGTTGACTTTTGCGTTCATTCCCCAGCAAGAGACAGTCCTGATTCTTTCTGACATCCCGCTGCCTGTGGAGGCGTCTCTTGGCATCTGTTATCTTCTGTGAACTGTGCTTTACTGTGTTAGCTGAGGGTGTCATCTTTGTTATAATCAGCAATTTTGCATGTCCTCTGAATTAGATTTTTAAGTTTATTAATCATGAAGTTTTTCCTACATATTTCCTACATAGAACATAACATGGAAACATTAAAGATTGCTTAGGAGACACATTACATTTTAAACCTCCCCTGAATGGATGCTTTCTATGATAATGCTGGCCCCGTTAACTTATTTCAAGAGATGTTTTCTGAATGCCTCTGATCACCTTGACTTGGCCAGTTCATTCGCCCAGTATGTCTTGGTGGCTATTCCGGTTTCAGGCCAGTGAAGACACTGTAATCCAACAAAAGACACATTATCATTAATTTCCCTCAAAATACTCCCCCCTTGCTTTGAACACATCCCGTCATTCATTTTCTTTCTTTCTTTCTTTCTTTCTTTCTTTCTTTCTTTCTTTCTTTCGTCTTTTGGAGACAGGGTCTCACTATGTAGTTTAGGCTGACCTTGTTGGGCTCACTTTGTAGCCCATGCTGGTCTTGAACTTGCAAACGACTCTCCTGACTCAGCCTCCTAAGTGCTGGGATTACGGAAGTGCGCGCCACCAGGCCCGGCTGTTCTTGCCATTTCTAAAGCAGTTCTGGAAGTCCTCTTTTGTGAGTGTCTTCAGGTGTACTGTGCTTGCTGCCTTGATTGCCTGAACTGAATCAACACTCTTACTGTTTAGGGTCATTTTGACTTTGGGGAAGAGCCAGAAGTCACACAGGGCCAGATCCAGTGAATAAGGTAAACGAGGACAAACTGTCATGGTTTTGTTTGACAGAAATTTTTGTGTGCCAGGCGCACTGTGAAGGGAGGGGGCAGAGCCATGAAGAGACAACTGTCTCTCTCCTGAAGCTTACTTTGTTCTGGGATGAGATAGATAATAGCCCCAGGTCACTGTGTGTCTGGTGATGATGAGGTCTGTGAAGAAAATGAAAAAAAGGAAGGGGACAGAAAAGGCCTGGAACGTATACGTGCATGTGTGTGCACCTGCGTGCATGTGTGTGTAAAGGTAAAGACAGTGACATGGTTGTACTGTCCACATTCTTCTCTAGTCTGCATTTCTAAGTTTAAAGAATGTAGCATGAACAGTGTCCATGTTACTCAACATGCTTTTAAACAAGCCCTGTTTTGAATGGTGTATTCTACTTAAATGAATACATAAGGTTTCTTAAACTAGTTTTCTAATATTTTAGCCCTATCTTTTAAAAAAATTCCTGTTATGATTAAAGCAGTTGGAAATATCATTGCCTGAAGATGCACATTTTGGTACCTCCTTAGGATAAATTCCTGGGAGCAGAATTATTAGATCAATGGGTAATCCTATTGAGCTGGGTGTGGTGGTGCAGGTATTGAATCCCAGCACCATGGAGGCTGAGGCAGGCATGCCACTGCGAATTTAAGGTTAGCTTGGGCTGCAGAGTGAGCTCAATGCCAGCCTGAATTACATAGGGACCTTGTCTCCAAAAACAAACAAACCAAAAAATCAAACAACTCCCCAAAAAAATCAAAACAAGAAAAAGAGTAATCATATTAAAGCTTTTGATATGGACCCTTAAGTTTAAACAGATATGGCTGTATCATAACTCTTGCTTTCCTTTCCTCAGGCTCCTCTGCTTTTGCTTCCTATCTTCAAAGTTTGAAATCCAACCCAAAGTATGGAGTATTCCCACATGTTAAGAGCTCTGCTCTGGTAACAGACAACTTTTACTTTTCTGTTTCTGGAGTCAGATTCTTACTGTGGGCAAGTGAACTCATGCACTTATATGCATCGTCTCTCCGGCTAACAAAGCCATATTGTTGCTCCCAAAGTTGGTATGATACGAAGGAAAAAAAAAAAGACATCAAGCACAACAGACCAACAGCCTTGGAGATGTTACAGGATGAGAACGAGTTTCAGCGTGTCAATTCATTTGTCTTTTTTTAAGTCTGGAAAAGTCTGAGAATATTGAATTCCATTACAAAAGAAGCAGTCAGTCTAGGAAGAAAATAAGTTTATTCTTTTTATCTTGCCTTATGATGGATTTTTCAGTTCAGCCAAAAAATAAAATTTATTGTATTTACTTATTTATTTAGTTTTTGGTACTGGAAATCAAACTGAGGACCTCATGTTTGCCAGGCAGGTGCTGGGCCGCTGAGCTAAATTCCTGACAAATCAATTATTTTTAGGTGAAAATTTCCGACTTTATTGTCACTTTTCCTGGGTTTTCTTTCAGATGGCATTATGTGTAATACTAATTTATATTATCAATATTGACACACATGCTTATACAGTGTTTTTAATTTTTTGTGCCGGTTACAAAGCCATACAGGGCAGTGGTAGGCACGTAAAAGTCAGTGGCTACTGCAAGCGCACAGGCCCTGAGGAGGGAACGCGGCTAGACCAGTTGGGGTTCGACATGCCTCTCTGACAGGGTCCCAGGGATTTACTATACCTCAGTACAGGTCTGTGATTGTGCTTTGAGAATTAAAGATTTCAAAGAGCTGGACACAAAGCCTGCCTCCGAATCCAGGGAGACCTCTGCACCCCAGGGTGCAGGTTGGTCAGCTGCACAGCCTGATGGCTGGCACCTGGGACTGGGGACAGAGATGTCCATGCTGCACGTCCTGAGAGAGCCGATCGGGCTGTGAGATAAAAGATGAGTTGCACTCTTTACTACCTTATCTTTTATGTATGTGTTACATTTTCAGTGGTGATCATGTATTAATCAGAAGCAGGAAAAAAACTAACTAAATCTAGTTTTTCAGTAGGGTAGACTCTACCTAGTGATGACTTTCCTTGGGCCTCTTTTGCCTGACCCAATCCTTTTAAAGGTCTTTGAAATCTATCAACTGGGCTGTTAGTGAAGACACTCTGGTCACATCATTTTTGGCACTTTAAAAAAAATTATAGTAAAATGCACATCGTATTTCATCTTAGCCGTTTTAAGTGAATGGATCAGCAGTATCAAGCACATTCACATTGTGCAAACATTGCTACCCTTCATCTGTAGGTCTTCTCTATTTGCAAAACAGAAACTATAAACTTGGAACAGTAACTCCTCATTGCTCCCCCTCAGTCCCTAGAAACCACTATTCTATTTTCTGTTTCATTGATATTTACTCGGTCTTTAGACAAGTGAATTCGCACAATGTTCGTCTTTCTGTGATTGGCTTCCTTCACTTAGCATATCTTCAGAGTCATTCCATCCATGTGACTGGGTGTGTGTCAGAATCTCCTTGCTTTTTAAGCCTGCATAATATCCTGTGTTACATATAAGCCACATTTTGTGCATCCATTCATCAACTGATGGATGCTAGGTTGCTTCCACTTTTTGGCTATTGCTGTGAGAGTGGATGTCCGATAACACAGCTCTGAAAATGTATGTGCAAATATCGCTTTGCATCCTTGCTTTGATCCTTAAAATTTTCCTGCCCCATTTCCAGCTGCCTGCATTCGTACCTCCTTACCACTTTCTCTGCTCTCTCACTGCTCCTGTATGAACTGAGAAGTCTGTCCCTTCCTCTGTGTTGCAGGTAAGAATTGATGTATGTCTAACTACCTCAGTTCCCTTGCCTCTGGGGTGGAATAAGTGGAGAATTGCATTCTCTACCATTTCTCACGACTGACCAGCGAGGTCATGTATCAGTCACCATGGCAATAACTTGCTGGATATCACACATTGTATTGGCTTCTTTCCCTGGCTCTTTTTCACACTCTCCTACTGGTGCTTCCTGGAATCACCTCCCAAATAAACTTGTTCTCAGATCTTGATGTAGGGTACTTGAATGCCTGATTTTACTAAAGCCTATTTGAGTGTTTTGGCAAACAGTAGTGAGATGTGGGTATTTGTGGTGGATCTTAGTTGTCTGCATCTGCCTTTCCACTTCTTTTGGCAACATGCTCAAGAAGATGAACCTGTTCACAGTAGCATGTGAGCCTTGTGACTTGTTATATATGAAATATATTTTGAATGCTCTTTTTGCCTCTCTGCTATATCAACAACATACTCTCCTAATTTAATTGCCATACATGGAGCTACAGCTCAAACAAAGAAAGAAAAAAAAAATTCTACAAAAAGCAGGTTTCTTGTTGGTTCAGACAGTCCTTTCTATATATAGATGCTTGTTTCTTGGTTTTGCTGCCATATGTAGCCTCTGAGGCTAATTTTGATTGTAACTAGTTGTTCTTGGCTCATTTAGACATTCTCTGTGTATTGTGTTTTTAATATAAAGTTATGTCTCTTGCGATGAGTTTGGAAGCAGATTTAGGTTCTCTTACCAGAGGTGCTACTCGAAATGAAGATGCCGTGCAGTCAGTGTAAGTCAGAGCTCTGCTTCAGCGTCTTTGGGGCAGTTTGGCTTCTAGCGAAGTGTGAATGCTCATTGATCTGGGAGAGTTTTAAATGTAGTTCCTCCTTAGCCGTTGTGAACCAGCTCTACCTAAAGGTAGTTGCTGCAAAACTAGAGTAAGCCCCAGACTTGTGATTTCAGTGGGCAAATGTGTATGTTTTTGAAGATTGCAGCTAACTATCACCGTCACCAGACTAGAAATAAATTGTTTTTATAACAACACAGTAGACTCATGCATAGTTCAGAATTTCTGCTTACATCTTTCTTTTTAGAGTTTAAAAAATAAATTGCTTTAATTGACATGTTATCTGGCTGATTTATAGCAAGTAAATAATTTGCATAATAGACAGCAGTTTCAGCTGCAAAAAAAGAAAAAGAAAAAAAGGAACAGACAGTGATATCACTCTAAGCATTTCCCCCTTAGTGTTGTAACAATATCACAGCTAATGTTTTCTGTTTGGATTGTTTTCTCATGGAACCCTGAGTGAATTTATCTGATGTTGTATGTTAGAGGCTGGAAATCTTTGTTGACTGTGCAAGAAGGCAACTATTGGGGAAAAAAGAAATTAACCTCTTTTCTTGGTTGGATTCATTGAAGTTGTGAGATCAGATAAGCAAGAAATTAATATGAAACCAGAAACATAAAAGTCACCATTGCTTGTCTGAACTGAGGCAGAACATCATATTCATTATATCTATCAAATGAGAGGAGGGTCTTAGAATGAGAAAATAAATACAGGCAGCTCTTCATAAAAGAAATCTCTGAGGGTTTCCTGTAAAAGCAGCTCACTTTCTTGCTTTCAGCTGTGTGTCTCCTGGCTGGCGCACAACATGTGTGAAATTACTTAAATTAGAGAACACTTAGGGATGATATTAATAGCCTGTGTTGAGAATTTTTTCGTGGTTCAAGGAGCAGTAACTGATTTCTGCTCTGGGCCTGATCTACTTCGCTGAAGATCCCTGAGTATAATCAGTTATTTCTGTCTAACTGTTAATCTTTCTCATTGCTGGGACAAAATAACCAACAGCCACAAGTTAAAGGAGGAATGGTTTATTTTAGCTCACAGTTTGTGGAGGTTTCAGCCTGTGTCTGGCTGGTTCCAAAGCAAGATGGCATGGCACAGAGCATGGAAGAGGAGCAGCGCTCCATGATGTGTAGGCAGGAGGCAGTGAAGCAGCAGCAGAGAGTCTTCCTTTCCCTTTTTATTCCATCCAGGTTACAAACCTATTGGTTGGTGTCACCCACAACCAGGGTGGGCCTTCTCATTATCCACACCCAGAAAAAACGCTAACCTGATTAGTAGACTAATCAGTGGATACTTTCAGTGTAGTATCACACACTGTCGATCCAGCCATCTTTCAAAAGCTCTACCTGTGAGTGCATGAGGGACATCTAGATATGTCATAATAACATCCATTGACCAAACAATTGATTTATCAACCAGTTGAATAATAACTATCTGTCAATTTGCCCTTGAACTTTCTCTCTCCTGTTTTTCACTCCTCTCCCATCCCAAAGCTCCTGGATGTTGAACTCTGAATTCTAACCTCAATTTGGATCTTTACTAATAAAGTAATAGAATTTCAGTGACCCATATCTTTTTTCACTTGTTGAATGAAAGAATGAGACTGGCCCCCTCCAGTGTAGGGAGTGACTACATAGACAGCCTCTGGATCAGGTACCTTGGTTTAGGTGCCACTTCTTGTCTGTGTGACTGTGGGTATCTTAACCTCACATAGAATGACTCTGCTCATTTCTACAACAAAATTAATCATCATACCAGGTGTATACAGAAGATGACAGTAGCTCATGGAACATGCTAAGTGCTCACTAAACATTAACTTTATTACTATTCTTTTCATTATCTATCAATATAGATACACATTTTTTTGGTCCCTGTTGTCATTCCTGTCTGTACTCACAAAGTTCATAGTTTAGTGGCAAGGAAAGGATAATTATTTTTCAAAAAAATGAAAAAGGTGACACATAACTGGGTAAATCTGCATTTGCCAGAGAGCGGAGGCAGGAGGGCTGTGATCAGCCTACGGAACTGTAACAGGAGGCAGAAGGAGCTTAGCAAGCCAGACTTGGGTTGGCTTCTAACTGGTGGCATGCTGGGTCAACAGCAGTTACTGTGCTGTGTAGTGTGCAGGACACTTGCGGTGTAATGGAGAGTCGTGGTGATTCTATGCCTTTGTTTGCACCGACGTATATGAGTGATACATATTCTCACCAGAGGTTCTGCCTGTCCATGGTGATTCTTCTCCCTGTGTGCCACGGCAACTGCATTTCCCAAAGGGATGAGACTAAAATCTCTCAAGGTTATGAGAGACTCATGTATGCTTTTCTTCCAGGGATGTATATACCTCTCCCTTTCCTTTATATTAATGTTATTTAACCTCAGGGCTACGTATCAGGTCATGATATTGAAATACATATTTGAAATTATTCAGTGAATTTTGCCTTGATAATATATGTATATCTTATTAGCACATGAGATGACACATTAATAGTGCTTGTAAGTTTGAATTATTGACAGGCACAATGTTGTCTTGCAATCTCAGCAATAATTCTAATGTGATAAGATGGTTGAATTTTCCATGGAGAACAAGTCATAGGTACTGCAAATCCTATTGTGCCTTGTGATTTTTATGCGTAACGAGAGGAGATGCTAAATCTCAATTAGAGTTAGTGAAAATAATTATGTAATTACTGTTTCCAATTCAAGTTTATGGAATCTTTGTTTATAATCTTGGACCTCTTTGGTGATCTATGAAACTCAAAATCCCTGGTCCAAGTGATTTCTGTGAGCTTTCCTTTGCTAGTACTGTGGCTGTCAAATTAGGTAACATTCCCATAGTGCTGAAAGATTTCCAAGCAAATGAAAAGTGCTAAAATGCCTCTGGAATTGGTCAAGCTCATGTCATTGGCTATGGGAAAAATGAAGGTGTTTAGGGACTATGGCAGGCTTTTTGCTAAGGTATGTAAGTCGAGTATTTTATCTTTAAGGCATTTCACAGTTGCCTTGCATGTTGGGACACCAGACAGAACTCCACTACTAATCTTAGGAGCCATCTTAACTAGCAAAACAGCTGTTAAAAAAGCACTTGATTGTTGGGTCGGTGTACAACTCGGTGATAGAGTACTTCCCCTGCCCGGGTTTGATCACCAGCACACACACACACACATACACGAATAAATAAAAGCAGCACAAAATTGTGAAAAGCTTGACACTAAATAGACTTCAAGAAGGACAGGTTACAGTATAAGAGCTAAACAAGAGGGCAGCGTGGCGCTTGTTTAACCCCAGCTAGGAACTCATGTAGTAGGAAACTCGAAGTTTTTGCCTTTGTGTGCATGTCTGCCAAAGATGGTGAAAATCCTGTATTGTTTTTCAATGAGAAATAAATTTAAGCAAGTATGGAAATACGAGAATCATGAATAATGTGCATTGACTTATATGCTAATGTTTCTCTGTGGACTGAAATCTAGTTGTGGCATTGCCCTCATTCATAAAGGGAGGGTTTTAGAATAGATCAGTAGCAGTAGATTTAAAAAAATATAGCAGAAGGATCTTTTATTTATGTGAAAGTACAAATTATTAAGCAGTTGTTGGCTTCCCACCCCTACCTTCTCTGTACATTTTGTTCACCTTCCCCCTTGTTTTTTAGTCCTTGGAATTGAATCTTGAAACTTAGTATGCAAGACAATGCTTCACTACTGACCAGATCCCAATCCTTTATTTCATTTTATTTTGTCTAGGTTGCCTCAAATTTATGATCCTTCTGCCTCAGCTTCCTGGGATTACAGGCATGCACCACCATACCTAGCTTCTCCACCATTTCTGTCAGACCAGAGAAACCATTAGATTAGATCTCCACAGCCACATTCCCTTGTTCCATTAGGTTATATTTTATTCATTTGATAAATATCTATTGAGAATGACACAATTCTCGATGCTACTAGTATATATGTCCTCTAAAAAACTGATTGAAGCTGTTTTGAAGAGTGAACAACAAATATATTTTATTTGTAATTCTTAGTTCTTTTTTTTTAAAGCTCTCTGCTAGTTCCAAGTCTTCTGACCTCTCTTTGAATATTGATTGACCTAATTTTTTTTGAAACTCATGAAACATGTCAGATTTACTTAGGAGCTCATCTGAGGCCTAGTTCTCCCTGGTTGGGGCACCTTTTATCTCTGACTGGAACCAGGAAGGAACTCCTCATTGGTCACATTTGAGGGTAGGTCAGTTGGAAAACAGTTTACTCACTACAAAAGAAATCAGTCAAACAGACTCCCGGTATTTTCCTGGGCATCCTTATCATGCTGAGGTTTGTGTCTATTACTTTGTTGAAAGGTTGTCATAATAGAGATGCTTTTCCCCTCCGGAGAATGCATATCATATTCCACATGTACAGAAATAGTAAAATAATTATATTGTCACTATGCATGAAAGCATTCTTAAAGTGACCTTCTGTCGGTTTTACAAAGAAAATTGAAACTTTTTTTAACATATGATAATTACTGTGGAGTTTTTCAAAGTCTTCATTGCATTAAAACTAAAAGCAAAATTCTAGATTGTGCCTTCAAAGGAGAGTCATTCCTCTAAAAACAAAATTGGGAAGGGAAGCAAGAGATTTAAATAAGTCTGTTTTGATCCTATGAGTGTATTTTGATCATGAAAATCTAGATTTATCCAACGAATAAAATTAATCTTTCATGAGTAAACCTTTCATAATCAGTACTTTAGTGCTTTAGAGAAAAAAAAAGTTTTGTCTGAAATAAGTTTTTCCTTAATGTGACAGTTAAGGTATATTGCCAATTTGATTGGCATGGGCTCCTGCCAGGGGATTAGTGTAGCACACTCCTAAGTGTTCCTGAGTGGCTTGTGGAGCTGTGATTGTGTGATATGTACTTGGCATGATTACCCTGTTCAGGTTTTTGCCCACCATGTACTAAGGAGGTTTTCTCTGCCATGTACTTGCTCCATGATATTTCTCCATTGGAGCCAGCTTTCCATGGACTGAATCCCTGGAAACCGTAAGTAAAATTAAACTTGTCTTCCTTTTCAATGGTGTGTGTTGGGTATTTTCTTGCCAGCAAAAGGAAAGCTGAAGTTTTTTTTCTTCTGTACCAACAGCTAGGTTAGGAGAGGCACTAAATTTTGTGATAGTTTCAGTTTAATTTGGTACAGATTGCTTCAGGCCTACAGTTGCTAGCTTTTAAGAAATAGCTTGATGTCTACTTCAAAAGGTCTTCAGAAGGTGTATGTGGAAACCTGGTTTCACCTGTGGTGGACTATTTTATTTGGTGATGCTAGTGAACTCTGCATCCATCTCTCAGCTTGTGTGTATTTGTGTGTGCGTGTAGATACCAGTCTACTGTACTATGAAGAGTGATCAAAGAATGTTTACATTTTTAAAAGATATTACCATAAATGACAAGTTGCTGTTAATCCCTCTCAAAATACTACCCCTTGCTTTGAACACACTTGTTTTCTCATTCTTGCCACTTTCTGAAGCTCTTTTGGAAATTCTTTGATATGAGTGTCTTTAGTGCACTGTCATGGCTGCCTCGATGTCCTGAATCCACTTAAAATATTTACTTTTTATGACCATTTTGACTTGGCAGAAGAGCCAGAAGTTGCTCAGTGACAGATCCAGTGAAAAAAGTGGATGGGAACACACCATTGTTTTTGTTTGACCGAAATTGTGGTAAACATTTGATCAATGATGGATGATAAAAATATGGTGCATGTTTAAATTTTAAAAATGTTTTATAGCAAAAGACAGAGAATACCCCTTCTTCAAACACATTTATCCCATTGTCCTTGGCAATGTGTCTTTTACTGTAGTAAGTTTTTAAAAAATTTGAGCATTTGCCTTATTGTTTGATCACCCCTGTCTACTGACTATAAAGGTGCACTGATATTTTTAAAGTGTAGAGTCCAGGAAGGGACTGCTCTATGTGATGTCCAGGACATACTTGGACAATGGGAAATTATTCAGCCCGTACTAGTAATGCCACTTCTGAGAAACCTCACCATAGGGCAAGACATGTGCTTTACCCATTGCTATCCTTCCTGATCTCACCTCACTGCCCTCCCACCTCTCATGCATGCCCCTTCTGCAGTGCCAAGCTGCCTCCTATTTTCATGTCTTTTCTCCTTTGTGGGTCTTTGCGCATGTTTCTACAGTCTGGAGCACACTTTCCCATAGGAAATTACTCCCCGTGTTAGATTTATTACCTTGTTTTTTGTGTACTTTCATTTTCCTTATTACGTAGTATAGCAATTACTTTTTAAGATCTTTTGAGCCTACACACTTGTAAATTCAAGATAAGCCAGGACCAAGACACATGACTAGTAAATATTTGAGTGGATAAATGTCTAAATGGGGCCAGACTGGAAAAGGGGCTGAAGCTGCTAGTGTTGTGGGCAGTGTGTGGTCTACCTTTAGCCAATTGGTTTTCTAGGGAAGAAACCAATTATGCAAAGACCCTGTGTGGGCCCATTCGCCCCTCTGCATGAAACTCCGCAGTTGTTCTTCCTCTGTCTTATTTATTCCTTAGCAGCCATCAATGTCGCTTCTAGGTGGGCTTGAGGAGAGTAGTGATACGGTTTCAGATGTGCGAGGAGTTCATGTCCCAGATGATCATCTGCAGCTACTTTTTTAAGGTACTTCCTTAAGTGTGTGCCCTTTACCTTATGATAGTAGTATGTGCATGATAATCAGTTTCAAAGATGGAAGCTGTGACCCCATAATTTAATGGACATGCACATATATTGTACCCTTGCTTACAGTGCTGAGGACATTACTGCAGTCTAAACTGCAATGCTCCTGAGCAGGAGGGAGTGTTATAGAAGGGAAGGACTATCCCAACCCACATTAATTATAACATAAACTTGTGGATATCAATTTTTTATGCACATTAATATCCCAACAGAAAAACACTGTTGTTTGTGGGCCATCCCCCCAAATTTTGTACTAATTGATCTTGGCCATGCCCTGGGTTTTGAAATTTTGTAAGTTTCCTAGGTATTTCGGTCTTTCCCCCTACTTTGAGAGCTGCTGATACAGATAATTAGATTGATTGTACTCATTTATGTTAACATTTCCAAAGTAATTTAATACAATATTTTCCTTGTTGGTAATTTAATGCTTCTTAACAGTTTCATAATTTTGAGTATACATAATAAATTAGCACTTACAACTTTGTGCAAATTTGTAATTGCAATAAGATAACTTAACATCTGACATTTTGGTAAATAACATCATATAACCTCATTTTTTTCTGTCCTTCTCTCCCTTGACCCTAAAACTTATGAGAAATATTATAGAAAAGCAGCTGGCCATTGTTCCTGTTGGAGGAAGTTGGAAGGAGCCCATTTTGTTTTTAAAGATAATGTATCCATAAAGACACAAAATTAAAATTGTTTTTTCTTGGTTCCCATTCTGCCTCTCTTGGTTCCAGCAAACACAGATCTTTTTGCCAGAGAGAATAAATAATGAGGAGACCCTGGCCTCAAATTGTCCTTCCAGGAGATTTATTGTTTCTTTTAGGTTTTTGTTTCATTGCAGGTGGTACATTTGTAATTAATGTGTTGATTAAGAAGAAAAGCAAAAGAAGTTTTGAATCCCTCCTGATCATCTCTTCTATGTACTTTTCTATTGCTTGTTATACCACTGAGATGAGGTTTTCACTAGCTTTCAGACTGATTATGTTTTTGACTGGTGGTTACAGTGATTTTTGCCATTTTTTTTTAAGATACAAGATTAAAAATAAGAGTCTTATTCATTCCATGGCACTGCATGCCCAGCACCAATTTTTAAAAAAAATGATTCTAGGAAAGTTTGGGATCTAATAACTTTTGACAATGGTTAGATAAACACTGCTATTTACTGGCTGCGTTTGAAGAAGACAATAGCTTCTGAGTCTGGAATCTAATCATTCTAAGCTGTAGGATTTTTGGCTACTGTATTCTGTTTTATTTTGAGAGGGAATACCATAGCAGGAAGGAACTGTCAAAATAATGTAGTAGTGGAAAGCTCCCATTTCTTCACAGTGTGTACATATATCAAATGGTCAGGGTTGGATGCGCAGCTCAGTGGAAGCACCGTCTTGGCAAGAGGAGGCCCTGGGTTCAGTCCTCAGCACCACAAAAGACAAAACCAAACCAGAGTCAAACTGAACATCATGGATGTATTTTAAAAAGACAACTAAGGCTTAAGGCTGTGCTTTAATTTTCAATTAATCACCTTCATGTAGTACCCTAAATTCACCCCTCCTGGAAGTGCCCTGCTGGGTGCGGGGAATAACAAGTCAAATG
This sequence comes from Dolichotis patagonum, assembly GCA_004027295.1. NCBI lineage: Eukaryota > Metazoa > Chordata > Mammalia > Rodentia > Caviidae > Dolichotis > Dolichotis patagonum. The sequence goes on from PVJX010008512.1 coordinate 28,069, forward strand.
ATTTGCCTAATGAGATGTATAATGGATCAAGATGCTTGTCAATAGATGTTTTTATGTGACTTATCATCATGAAAGTAATTGATTACATTTAAACTGTCAAGTCGAAGGAAGAAATTTGGCTGAAAATCAAATCTTATTGTAAATTGTTTGATAGGTTAAATTCTTAATTTCTAGAAGTTAGGGTTTTTTCTTTTCTTTTGTTTCTGTAACACAGAAATACTTCTGTTTCTTCTAAATAACCTAAGTTTTAGAAAACACTGCAAAGAAGGAAGTTTGTTTAAAAGTAGGATTGGGCCATGAGATTTGTGTCCCTTTAATAAATTTTAGTAAACTTTGCAGCTGGAAGGGAACTTGGATATCATTCATTTGACATTGAGAAAATTGAGTCTCTAGCAGGGATGGCTTCTTTGCTGGGACCCTCTGAGCCAGTTCAAAGCCAAGCTGTAACAAAAGTTCAATGTTTTTACTTTGGTGCAGACTGAAAACTATGAGCACTACTGTAGGTGGCTTTCTTCCAAAGCTGGTTTAAGACAGGGTTTGGGCTTCTAGTTGTTCCCCTGTGAGGTGACCTAGGAAAATGAGACAAGAAGGGCGAGATGGGTACATAGTGTGTGCTGATAGGCAGATCCCATCATGGGCAGCTGAGGTGCCAGGGACCTTTGCTGTGTGTGTCAGAGTTGCCCCACTGAGGAGTTAAAGACTTGGGCTAATGGGGCTATTTATTTACCAACTCTTGTGTCACTGTTGGAAGGTGTCTCCTAGAAGCTGTGCTCCTGGTTCCTTGTAGCTGAAGATGTGCCGTCAACAGAGTCTTGGAGCCCAGAATAAGGCCTCTTCTGTGTGCTTGGGAACTGAGTCGGGGAGAAATCTGGGCAGATCGCCACCCACTCCTGTAAGCACTTAGAAAATAATGAAAAGGGATGCAGTGGAGCTGCTCTGCACAGCACTACCCTGACGTGACAGAGGCCTTGTCCTGGCTCTTGCTTCTGCGCATCTGTAGGCCTGCTGCTCTTCTGTTGGACAGATGGGGCTGAGAAGAAAGAACTGAACTGAGCCCATCACTGTGGGGTGTTATCTGTTTACTCCTCCAAAGCCCTCATCCACTTTTCTCCAGCCTGCTGCTGACCCAGGCTGGGTATTAGTAGCTGCAGCTTTCTGATCCCCTGGGTTCTGAGGTTGTTCAGGCAATGGAAGGTTCTAGAGGAGACCGGAGGGAGGAGAGGAGTGAGCTCAGGGTGTTTGTTCCCTCAGTTCTCTTCTTGCCAGCATGCTGTTGGGGGCTTTATCCTCGTCTTGGAAGCTATAGTTGGTCATGGTGGCCCTCTGTTTGCTGCTTTTTCTGCGTTGGTGTAGCTCTGTCCTCTTGTGCGGTCACATAGAATGCTCCCTGTTCCTGTATCTGTTTCCCTAAGCCCTGCCACACCAGGTAAAGATCCCTTGTTAGACTCCTTCACTCCGGCATCCCAGCTGCTTCCTGATGGGGCCCTGACTGGGACACCATCTTGGAGGTGTTTGTTCTCTAGGGAGAACTGGGTGAAATGGAGCAGCTAGAGATAGGAAGACGTAAGAAAATGAAGCATAAATTATTCTGAAGCCCTAAGGACACTTTGTAGGGTGCATTAACATAACAACGTAACTTACTGAAGAAGATATTTTTGGAGGTGCCTTAGGTTGTAATTGGTAATATGTTTTCTTTTCTGCTCTATGAGTGGTTCTCTTTGAGTATTGAATTGAAAATTAAAAACGCTGCTTTATTATAACGATGAATGCAGTTAATTATAAAGTATTTAGCTCTGTAAGATGTAATAATATGTAATTCGGAGAAGCAGAAGGGTACAATGGATCTGTCCATCTGGAAATGTCAAAGATTTGTCTCAGGTATTCCAGTGTTAGATAAGTGTTTCCTCTTAATTCCATATATTTCTCATCTGTCTAGTGGGTTATAATTGACTTTTGGGGGAGGTTTTTAAAAAACAGTCATCGTGAAAGGCATTTCAGACTGCTTAAAAAGGGCACGATAGCAACAGAAACAACTTGTTCTGCACAAATCTACAGAGGACCTATGGTGACTCAAGCACTGTGCCAAGCTCCCCAGGCTCAGTAATGAATAGTATTTGCTCATTGCTTTTCAGGAAATCACAGCGTAGTTAAGAAAATAGAAGTTTGAACAAGTAACTATGATACATATTTTAAAGCATTGATTGGTATGTAGTGAGTTTTATGTGTGTCTAAGTGAGGATGTCGTTAAGTCTATCAATAAAAGGCACAGAGGTTGGCGAGTGACAGAAAATGCTTTTTAGCACAAGTGACCTTGAGTTGGTCCCTATAGGATGATAGTGAGCAAGTCAAGGAGGTGAAGTGGGGCAGTATGGCATGAAGAGAAGTACGGAGTTTCTTGACTGCTTGGAGATTCAATGAGGCTTGTGATTTAGCCAAATTTGGGTGGTCATTGGAAGAACGCCTAGACTTAAGACTGAAGATAAATGGTAACTTAATGTTAAGATACTCACTGTCACCTAAAATAATGCTGATAGTATGCATGCGATAAAAATACTACAGAAATGTGAACAAAACAAAGACAGCTATTTAAAGGATTTTCAGACTTTTAAGGGAAATATTGCTAGACCTCTTGTAGGTACTTAAGTATGGAATAGTGCATATTTTTAATTGATGAACATCTGAAAGAAGGTAGATAGACTTGTTGATGTCTTCTGTAAGTATGTGCCTTTGTTGAGATTCGTGGACACTTATACCAGACTTCTAAGTATACAGTTAACCTTCTATCATTATAAATTCTCCTTATATATGAAATTACGATTTTCTCTGAAAATATGGCGTTCTACCTTTACAATCACTAATGGTTATGCTAGCATTCATATTTTATGGTCTTGTCTCTAACAAAATGTGTCTGATACACATAAGAGATACTTCTGCCATATTTGTTCTAATTAGGTTAGTCCCTAAAACTTCAAGGTTCTGTAATCTTCTTATATGAAAGCAAGTCAATTGGTGAGGGCTGCTTTCTCCACCTCACAGTTGTGGACAGAGTGGATTTCTGAGTGCTGGCTTACTCAGTAGCATGCTGATAAATATGAATTACTCTGCAGAGGCGTGATCTAGACTAGTGGTGACTGGACTAATGAATCTTAAAACTGTTGTCGAGAGGAACTCTTAAGCCTGGTGTGGTGTCTTGGGCCTGTAGTTCCACCTACTAGGGAGGCTGAAATAAGAGTCCCTTGAGCTTAGAAGCTTGATGGCAGCCTAGGCAACATAATGAGATTCCACTCAAGAAAAGCAAAACCCCTTAACTGTCATATTGAAATTTGTCTTGTTGTCAATAAACTTGTGCTATTATGAATTTCTAGGACAGTGACAAAGTCCAGCCAGGTCTCTTAGAATTCATGCGCCAAAGTCCAAATTTTAGCTCACATTCCCTATCTCTTTGTATAATTACTTATCCTTCTTGTATTTGCTACCCTCTTCTCTTTCTTTTTTGGTTCTTTTTTGCATTGTAAAAATGCATTCCGAAAATTGATTGGCTTGACATAACCATCGCCTTGTGAGTCTGTGCCTGATGGGTCAGCTTGACAGTTCTGCTCCTGTGAGATCGGCCTAGACTGCAGTTCTCTGGGGTGCAGAGGAGTTGGCATGATTACACTCACTATTGAAATGGTCAGCAGTTGCATTCAGCTGGGAGGTCAAATGGAGCACTTCTGCTCTGTCCCATGGAGACTCGTGTCTTGAGAGTCTCTTAGCACAGGGGCTGGTTTCCAGGAGGAAGCAGTACAAATGTGCAGAGGCAGAAGTTACAGGGCTTAGAAGAGCTGGATGACCACCACTATGCAGTCTAGAGGTCAGAGCTGTCACAGGAGCAGACTTTCATCTCAGCAGCAAGAGTGACACACAATTTACAAGCATTTTGTTGTTGGGTTTTTTTTGAACATGGCCTAGCATATGGAACATGTTTCTCAGCTTCCACTGTTCATGGAAGTATTTAGTTAAATATTCATGATTCTTAGTTCAGATGCTCCCAGGAGACACTTGGGTTGGTTGTGGGCTGTGGTCTAGAGGGCCACATTTTATGCTACTAAGGATTTTCCTTGAGAAGTTAAGGTAGGATATATTGTCTCAGGACAACCATTGCTTGCTTTGGCAAAGGCAGATGCGTAAAGAACATTAATACTAATACACTGTTATCTGCAGGAACTCTCAGCTCTTCCCCATTCCATTGATGCCTGAGATGACTTTCCTTTCCTTGGTCCAGAAAGCTCTGTTCACATAACCTCTGCCTTTTCACTTTTTCTTGAGCCATTATCTCTCTTTTTCTCCAGTTTCGTTTTTATTGTTTTTAAATTTTCCTCCAGTGCATCTCTGCATTTCTACTCTGTGTCCTTCCATGTCCCTCAGTCAGGAAGGTTGTCTTCTCTCATGCAACTCTGTTTGTCGATTAACTTCTAACTTTTCAGACTTACAATATCACTTTCAGACAGAGCATAGAGCCTTGTGTATGAAGTGACATCCCGTTTCTGCTCTGTTTGCTTCGCCATTCACATCACACTTTGTGACTTTACAAGTGTGTGGCTACTTGCCCATTCTATGACCCTCACTGTAGGCTCTGGGAGGCAAAAGAAAGCATCTGTCTTCCTCAGGGCTGCAGTGCTATGCGCTGTGCATGTTTGCTTGAAAGAAAGTATAAAAATGAATAGCAATTGGTATGTGATCATGAATTTTTTATCTGCTCAGCAAATACAGCATGCATATATGACATGAGGTCTTAATGAAAAAGTCAGATCAAAAAGACATAGTAGGGCCTGAACAGGGACTGGATCAGTCAGGAGCATTTTTACAATGGGACCTGAATGTAAGCTGAGTCTGTGTGAATGAGTAGATTTAGGAAAAGTTACACACACACACACACACACACACACATACACACACACACACACACATACACACACGGAAAGAGAGAGAGCGAGAGTGAGAGAGAGAGAGAGAGAGAAGAGGACATTGTAGGTGGCATAGCCCCATGTGTGAAATTTACAGTGTGAGAATGAGCAAGAGTGCTCTTTCACACCCAAAGGCAATAAAGATATGAGGGGTAGGAATGGGAAGTTATGAGGTGTAGGGCTATAGCAAACCACTGGGTGTAATCCTTGCTGGATAGGGGCAGGGATTAGATGCTTGCAAGTGGAAGGCATTGCTTCAGAGACCTGTGATTTGGGACTTGTTTCCTCTGCAGTTGGCAAAGTAGTTTTGAGGGACAGAAGCTGCAGCAATTGAGACTGCCCATATGATTAGTATGTCCAGCCCCAAAGGGTGACAGAAGGAATGAAGAGAAAGCTAAGTATACAGAACAGGGTTTGTGTAAATAACTGGAGGTTTTCATGCCTCAGTTAACAGTGGCAAAAACAGAGAAAGAAGAGATAAAATGATCTTGAATCTGGATATATAGAAAATTATTTCTGTTCTCACTAATATCAAGGTTTGGAATGGAATGGACATGCTAAGGTTGAGTGGATCAGAGGGATAAAATGTCTTACAAACAATGGAAGATAACTGTGGCTTGATTGAAAAATACAAGCTCTAAGTATGAATTGTTGGTGCATCATTAAATAAACCCAATAAAATCAAATTTGGAGTTGTACTGAGCACTGGTATTAGTCAACTTTTCATCACTATGACAAAATACCTGAGATAATCAACATAAAAGGAAGAAATGGTTATTTTGATTCATGGTTTTGAGAGGTTCTGGTCCATGGTCACTTGGCTCCATTGCCTTTTGGTGTAGCAAGTCAGAACTTCATGGTGGGACTGCTTGGCAGAGAAAGTTCCTCAGCTCCTGATGGCCAGGGGAAAAAAAAAGGAGAAACAAGGACCCAGGGTCTCAGTGCCTCTCCAAAGACACACACCCAATAACCTAACTTCCTCCCAGTAAGTCTCACTTGGTAAAAGTTCTACCACCTCCCAATAGTCCAAATGAAGACCAAGCCTTTAACACATGAGCGTTTGAGGGATATTCCTGGTCCAAACTATGAGAGTGTTTAAAGTAGGGAATTACACTGAAAAGTTTTTGTTTATATTGTTTGATCAGTTTTTATGCCTGTACCTTCTAATATGAGCAACTACTTTGAAGATAACAATATGCAACACCTTAACCATTCTCCTACTATCTTGTTTTGAAATTTTGTATCACTGCTTTTACTATTTTTTTCTTTAAAATATAAAAAATAAGGACTTAAAACTGAGTATCTCCTTCAAATACTGATGTCCAATTCATCAGTAAATTCTTTTTGTTCTATGTTCAAAGCATAATCCAAAATTAGCTAGTTTGGATTACCTGTGTTTTCACCTCCTGATCTGACTTCATCTTCCTTTGCCTTGATTCTGCAGTACCTTCTAGCCGGTTCCCTGCCTGTGTCCTCACCCACCTGCAGTCCTTTTAACACAGCCGCCAGAGTGATCCTTTAAAATATATCAGATAATGTCTTTCTGCTCCAAGCCTACAGCAGTTTTCCGCCTCACTCTGAACATAAGCCAGAGCTCTTCAAAGGGCCTCAGGGCCTGGCACGATCCCCTCCTTGTTATCTGTGACTTCATCTGTTACTACTGTCTTCCTTGTTCTCTCCATGTTGCCTGTCCTGGCTGAAGGCTGTTCCTCACTCATCATGCACACCTTCCCGTAGGACCTGTGCATGTTCTCCCTCAACCTGGAAAGTTTTCTTTCTGGTAAGACTTGTTGCAGTCTCTCCTTGACATCTTCATCACTTGAGACCTGCTTTTATCCTTCTGTAAAAGGATGACATTTGTCATCCCTGTGACTTGTACTCCCATCTCCTTTTTCCTCCACAGCCTTTAAGTGTCATTTAGTATCCAGAGCACTGTCTTCTTAGCTGTGTGTTTCCCCCTCCAGCATGGAAGTTCCAGAAGAAAGGAAGTTTCTATCTGTGTCATGGACTAAGGGATCCCCAAAGCCTAGAGTATGGCCAGCTACTCAGTAAACATTTGCTGAGTGAGTGGGATCAATTCTGCCAGAAATTCCTTTTAGGGTGGATTTGTGAGTTCTGTATCATGAATTTTATGTTCAGGAATACTCAGTGCTCTACATTGGGTCAGTGGATAGAACCCAAGTATAAAATCCCAACCTTTTGTATGATGTAGTTCCAGACGGATTCGTTACTGAATGGAAGGGTGATAGAGGTGAGGGCAGTGCAAGCATGCTTTATTAAAATAGCAAAACCTCTGCGTGTGGCTTCAGCATACACATAGCAGTTGGACAAGTTTTTCATTACTGTTATTGTTATTAATTAGATGCTATTTAAAATTTTGGACTTTAAACTCATAGCTAAGGGTTTGGAGATCATACTATACAGGGTGCAGAAGTTGCCGGGGCTGACTGTGACTGTTCATGGCCAATTAAGGATGAGCTCTGGCAAGAAGCACAGGGTCAGTGTGGCCATGCTCTGCGGGAGTCCTGGGGCTGTGGTTTGCCTGTGGGGCATTAGCTGGCTGTGCTTTCTTCTCCCAAAGGGATCTCCTTTTGGTTACCTAGTGGGTGCTTTTCTAAAGGAGAACAATAAACAACCTCCAGGCATTTAACTTCTTAAGACAGCTAAGGAGAAAAAGAGAAGAACCAGAGTGAAGAAATAGCTCTTTATTTGGGCACATTTACTTGGAAGTCCCTCTGTAATTGGCTTGTCTTACTTGGTATCAGTTTTATTTATTTCTTTTTTAAAAAAAATTTATTTAGAGAAAAAAACCCAAAAAAGGTAGAAATAATACATAATTTCAAAAAAATAAACAATAAGAAATCACTAGTTGATAAATTACATATTGTCCTCTTAGAAATAGTTGTTCAAGTTCAAAAGTAAAGCGTACAAAGTGGACATTTAAACAGCAAGACTGCAAACAGCTCTGTTCAACCATCCAACAAGTTTTATTTCTTGCCAGGAGGTGCAGATGTCTTTTGAAAAGCGTACATGGAGGAAAGTAGTCTGTAGGAGGCAGAAATAAATTGTTGGAGGCTTACAAACTCTCCCAAGAACAGAACTGGCCGGGGGGAGCTGGGCAGGCCTGCATCTTTACGGGTGATATTTGGGAGTACTGACTGCTGTCTTCCTGTTAACGTGTGGGCCGGTGAACAACTAATGGGCAGTTTTTTAAAAATTTTTTTGGAGGTGGGGCTTTTAAAAGACTTTCGAACAGGAAGGACCTAAGACGCAAAAAGAAGCTGCAAAACATAAGGAGCAGATTATGTAATTGGTTCACTTTAGGGTTAAAGCAATCCATAGGAAATTGTTTGGGACTTTTCTAGCTTGTGAAAATACTGTGCAGCCCTTGTTTTCAGATACAGTGTCTAAGGGTCAGAAGAAAGTTCAAATAAAATTAAATCCCAGAGAACAAGGCTGTACACATACACCGCCAGAAGTTCAGCCATGTGACATTTCCTAAGGCTACGGCATGTAGTCAGTGAGAAGGATGTTTAAGTCAATGAGAGAGCTGTTTGCTAGTTCTGCCTAAAGTCTCTCGAGGTATATTGCCTTTTGAGTTTTGGGTCAAAGGGCACATGAGAAGAACCATTAGAGAAGATCAAACTTTTTTGGTTTTGAAATATTTTAGCTGTGTTTGCATTCATGCCTGTCCTGTCTAGTAAAAGTAACTCATGGGGTACCTGAAACTGCACTTGTCCAAAAAGGATGAGAACAAAAGTATTTCTCTAGTGAGTTATGTGGTGGGAACCAAGAAATATGAACTGCCGAGCTCTGAATGATGTTTTCTGCATGTCTATTGCTTCATGGGGCACTTTAATTAGGTGTCACAAATTTTGGAGCAAATCTTCCACTAAAACATTTATCTCTGGAAAATAAAAAATGCTTCTCCAGCAAAAAACAATTTTTTTTCTTTTTTCATTAGGAGAAGAAAGACTACTATGTCCTCTTTTTTTCCCCCTGGTGGTCTTTTATATTTTTGACAGCTCCTTTACATTAAAAACATGAGGGTTTACATCAGTTCTAAATTCATAAGCATCACTGTTACTTCTCTGGTACAATTAAATTTAGGTTGGTTTTTCTTCTTTTCTTTCTTGGTTGTTGCCTAGTATTTGTGATGATCTTTCCTTAAAGTTGGCGATGGGGTAGGGGAAGGGGATTAGGAGAGAATGTACAGCATAAATCAGTAGTGTTGTGTTCAGTCATCCATCCTGCTTGTTCATTTGTCTTTCCATCCATCTATTTATCCTTCTGTTCATGTACCCACCTGTCCAATATTCATTCATCATCTAGCATAAGCTGCCTAAAATGAAATAAGCGGGGATCTGTACATCAGAAAATCTAGACAAAAGGATAAACATTTGTAATGAGAAAATGTTAGTATCAGTGAATTATATCATGGGGATCTTTCCTCCTGTTTTTGGAGGTTCTTTCAGGAAGGAGCGCTGTCAGTTGATACAAGAGCGATGAATGACATTAGCTGGACCAACTCAGAATGTGTTTGGGCTTGCATGTGGCGAAAGAGTAAGGGAGAGTTTTCAGAAGAAACCCCGTATTATAGAAGCTGCATTTTATGTGAGGGTATTCCTGAAATGCTTGCAAATGTAGAATACCCAAAGTTTCAAGACTAATTCTGTACAAAGATGGTGGGTATTTCCATTTACCAGCTAATGTGGTGCCACCATGTGGCCACTCTGCAAACACAGTTTAAAGTTGGGGCCTTATGTTGGTTCAAATGAATGCCAGACCATATTAATGACTTTGTATCGTATTATCGCACAGTTGAATGTTCCAGGTTCACATGGCCAAACTCATAAGAGTTTCACAGCAGCTCCCTTTTATTTTTGTGACTCAGATTCCCCTTACAGTGGTCCCCCCCGCCCCCAGACAGGTTCTCTCTGAGTCACTAATCAGTAAGTTGTCTAGGCTGGGCTTGCACTTGTGACCTTCCAGTCCATTTGCTTGAATTGACAGTAGTTCAGGCTGCACAGCATGTACACTGGAGAGTATGGATAGGGTAGAAAAGAGGTGAAGCTGATAAGACCATCTGAGCCTTGTAAACCATGTAAAAAGACAAACTTAGGCGCATTACAATATAAAGACCTTATTTGAGCAGAAAGAGCAGAAATTACAACTATATGTGGATTTTAGATATTTGTGGGACATTTATCCTTCATTTCTAAGTAGACTTTGGTTATAAACAATATAAGCTTTTAAAGGTGTCAGAGTGCTTTTAAGTTGTTTTGTTTGTTTTTGAGAAGCTCATTAACCTTATTTTGAAAAGAAAAGAAAAGAAAATATGTATAATAACTCGCAAGAAGATTGGATAGAGGCTCAACCATACATAGGGTATAAGACTGGGGGAAAATTTGGTTAGGATCATACTTGGGGTCTATGGTAAAGTGGCTTGTAGGAAACATCAGTTTAACAAATTTAAATCAACTTCCTTGTTGTGAGACTTCTAGAGCCTTAGAAACACTAGCATATGCTAAGTTTGCAGGACATTTGAAACCTGCTTTATCCCTTAGGATCCTGTGTTATAGAAATAGTCCTTAGTCTGGCTGAGGTCTGGTTGTCCAAGGAATGTGTATCTGTTCTCTGTGGCCACAGTAATGCTCTGTAGCCAGCAGCCACAAAACCTCAGTGGCGTATGACAATAAAAGAAAGTTTAACTTAGAAATCTGGGAGGTTCAGCTGATCCTAATCTTGGAGAGGTGAATTTCAGCTACCCTGTGTCTGTGATTCTCCTTTGACGATCTCGGTTGAGTTTGCCCATGTCTAGGGACTCATCTGGCTTTTCCTGACCTAGGATGGCTTCAGCTAGGAAGACTGAGGCGACTCCTTTCTGCTGTATGTTTCTCTCATCCTCAGGCATGTTAGACTTAACGTGTTCTCTTGAGTATGGCAGAGGAGCAGCCATGGGAGCAAGCTTGGCCGTGTAAGCAGTTTTAAAGCCTTTGCTTGCATCCTGCTTGTGACTATCCCATTGGCCAAAGCCAGCCAGTGGCAGAGTAGGAGGGCGTTCGAAGGGCATTTACAGACAGGGAGAAGAATCCGGGATCTCCTGCAGTCTGACTATTCCTAGAACCCTAAGTAGGAGTTGCTGGTGAGATCAGTGTCAACTCAGCAAGGCATAGGTTCAGACTTTCCTTCTGCCCGAGCCACAGATTATACTTCAAATTCTGGTAAGCAGCCTTACAAATAGTTGTCTGGGCCATGTCAAGGAAGAAAGAGTTCATCTGGTTTTGCAAGGGCTTTCATTGTTTCTCTATGGAATCATTCTATCCAGTGTTGGAAGGACTGAGAACCCCAGCTAGTTCTAGTTGCATCATGTTGCAAATGAGAACACAGAGGCCCGGAGAAGATAATTGGCCTCTGTTATCTCGACAGCTAGCAAAAAAGAAAGCTGGGCCTCAAACCCGAATTCTCTCTCCAAAGATTAGTGTTTTAATGACTTCAGGGAAGCTTTGTTGGAGGGTGCAAGGGGGCAGAAGTATAATTTCAGTCTTTATATGTGAGCAAATCATGTTAGTCCTGAAAGGACTAATAGAAGTCATTTTTAAAATAGGAAGGTTTGAGTGGTTGTGCCTTGCTGGATGTCTTTGGAAGGACAAAGGGTAAGGTTAGCCAGATATCAGATGGTTGCTGAATAATGTGACTGGGGATCTTTGGTGATATAGTTATGTTTTCAGAGTTTTTCTCTTTTATCCTTTCCGTGCTCTAAAGAATTTCTGCTGCACAAAGTTCACAGAAGTCCTTCTGAGAAGAGAGAAAGAATTTGTACTCTACCACCTACCTGGTTAAAAAGGATAAAATCACAGAGGTGGATCTAGGCTAGTCTTCTGGACTAGCAGGTACATTAGCACCTGATTTAGTTGACAGTGGTGGGAAACAGTCAGTGTTAGATAAGTAAAATTTCACTCATGACATTGTTACTATTTAAGCATTATCAAATAAATGAGCAATTTCTATGGTGAAATTACTTTTGGAGTATTAAATATATTTTCCTCACTAAGCAGAATAATTAAAACCTGTCAGCCTCTTCCTTTTTGACATCAGTTATTAAACTATGCACTGATACCACACCATGCCTCATAATGTAAGGCACTATTCCTGTTACTATTTGCATTGGGCTCCTGGAGTATGTAAGACTACTTGCCATTAAACCAAATTGCTTTAGAGATCTGCTTTTTTAGTTCTTGTATTTTAGTCTCAGAGTGTTTTTCTGTATTTCTTCATTGTCAGTTATCAGTTGCTCAGTTTCTGGCCTGCCTAAATACATATTTGTTCTTAGATCTTATTCTGTGACCTTCTCCTGCTTTACCACATATTAAGAGGCATTAAGTTTCCCAGGCTCCCTTGTCCCCTGGCCTCTGATTGGTCAGTTGATTACTGCCGGGTGATTGGAGGCTGGGGCCAAGTATGTGTGTTTCTTTCTCCTTGCCTTCTTGGGCATCTCCAAGAATTAGCTGTTTTTTCCTGGCTTCCTTTTGTCTTCCACAGTGACCTGGGCATTGCATCTCTGGTCCATCAGTTGACTCAGCTTCTGGGCCTGGATGATATTGCATCCTTCTGTCACCCTTGCTATTAGGCAAACTCAAAGCTCTGCAGTTTCTGGCCTTTGTGTTGCTTCTCTGTTGTCTCTGGTCTCTTACCCATTTTGGTTACCTGTATCACCAGACCTTGGTTTGAGAGACCTAGAGTAGTTTCTGTTTTCTGGATGACTTTGGTGATAGCAGTATATTGACTTATAACTCTTTTTCTCTGTCTCTCGTTTGCTCTTTGCAGTCCATTGTGAGGATGACATAGTTTACTTCATTGGTCAGAACGGCGGAAATGCCACTGACAGAGTAGCTTAAAATGTGGGGTTCTGATTCTAACTGCCCCACCCATCTGTTAGATAAGTTGGGCCAAGTCTCTCTGAGACTTGTTTCATCTAAAAAATGGAAAGAAATTGCAGCAACTGGGTTTCCTGGGAAGCGGACCCCAAATTGCAGATGAGCCCGCAGAGGTTTATTCTGAGATTCTTGTGATGCATACCTTTGGAAGGGAAGATTGTATTCAGGCGTGGGCAGAAGGAGATGCCTGGTGAGGTCCCTTAGCTGCCACGGAGGTGTGGACCTTCAGAGCTGCTTAACCTTGGGACAGCAGCTTGCTTTCCCAGAGCGGCTGGCAGTGCAGCCTGAGTACCTGCCTGGGTCACAGGAGCAGGGGAGCCAGTTATTCATTCTGGAAATGGGGTTTGAGTATTGTGTTCCAGGGTTCCCAGTGAACCTCTGGGTTGCAGTGTGGAAGCGGAACCTTCCGCTTCCGAAGCGGAAGCTTCGGCCATCCGTCAGAGTGCGTCCACTGGGGAATGGCAGCTGGTGAGCGCTCAACAGGGCAGCGTTCAGGAATTAATGAAATCTGGCTGTCTCAGGTAGTGCGCTTCGTGACGTCTAGCTTTAAGTTACTCGGAAAGATTTTACCGACTTCATCTCTATAACCCTGTCGCAGAGAGCGAAGGAGAAGCAGAGTATGTAGTCTTGCAATAAACAGGGCCTTGGCTTGTAGACATGGGCTGCGGAGCACATTTGTACTTCCATATTACTGTGGAGGTAGGTTAAACGCGGCCTACACTTAGGTTCTCAGCTTTTTATGCCCTAAGGTATTCAAGGTATTTAGCATCAATTTGTTAACAATCAGTGTGGCCCCTGCTTTTGGAACTCCTGCCATGTCACCACAGTGATGAACACCCACTGTCATTGTTTCTCAGGGCGACTCTTGTGGGCAACACGATGTTCATTTTACAAGGCCTGAGGTCAGTCAGGTTAAGCGACCTGCTCCAGGTCACCAAGCTGAGCAGTGACAGAGTCATTTTCCCATCGTGGCTGCCAACTTCAGGAAGCCTGTGCTTTTAACTACACATTTGAACCATTTCAACGGCAGTAGGGGAAACCTCCTCCTCTGAAAATAACTCTAGCAAAGTGTAGGTGTTGTTTTGGTAGAAACAGTTCAGCTGTTGCCATAAAAATCTTCCCCCAAATGGCTTTGTGAGAGCGAAGCTGTCAGGCTCTGCTTGTGTTTGTGATGGGAGCCGTATGGCTCAGCCACAACATAAATGATTTGTTTCCCTGGCCTTGTTGGCAAAATGATTTAATTTCTGAATTTCTCCAAGGGGGGGAGATAATCTGAATGCATAAATTTCTTTGTAATGAGATGTTTCGAGAGGAGCCGTGAGGAGGACTCAAGAGTGGGAGACCAGGTATGTTTCTATTCAGTGGATGATACAGCCAGGGCCAGGACGTACAGAGCTGGAATGCCCTCTGTCTTTTCTTTTAACATTTCAGTCCTCAGTGCTTGATCAGGGAAGAATAGCAGAGGCAGCTAGAATCCTATGAGCAAGGTGGGTGGTGGGTAAGGAGGTGTTCATTACTGGTTCAGGAGGGTAGCAAAGCCATCTAAATAAAAGTCATACCTCCTTTGTGGAGGAAAAATTACAGATACGTGCCACCATGCCCGGCACGGACTGAGGTTTTTAAAACATGTTCTAAGGAGTCCTAACCCTAGTTCTTTGTTGAATTGTGGCTTGTTTTGGCTGTTTATAACAGAAAAAAAAGTAAAATAATAATGTCTTAAACAAGAGGGAAGTTTGTGGTAAAGAGATTCAGGGTGAGGCAGTCTGTGATTTCACAGTGGGGTCAAGAGCCTGTGGCATCTTTCCATCCTCCATCCAGATCACGTAGCTTTTTTTTTTTTTTTTTTTGTACCAGGATCTAACTCACAACTTCGTGCTTGCCAGGCATGCGCTTATGCCACTGAGCTAAATCCCTGGCCCTGATCTCATGGTTTTATTTTCCACTGATCTCTCAGATCTGTTCAGTTTCAACCATCACATCCACAGGGCAAATGTGCAGTGAGAGGATCAGACAGAGGAAAATGGACCCTCTCAGGTGAGGCAGCTCCTTCTCTTCTGTTCTTCCTGGGAGTTCCATCAAATTCCATTTTTAGCTCACTGGCCAGATTTGGTTCTGTTGTCAACCCAAGTTTCAAGTGAGCCTGGGAAATGCAGCCTTTAGTGGAACAAGCACCCCTAAATAAGACTGAGGCTCCCTTATAGGATGGAGAGGGGCATGGGTACCGGGTGGCAGTTTCTGCTATTTTTAGGATTGTAACACTGATGCCACAACTGGAGCTTTAGAAAGGCTGGGGTTACCATGAAAAGCTGAATTATGATGCTGTGTGTTACATATGTGTTGCCAGATTGTCAGAGTCTCCTGGGGGCTAATGCACATGAGGAGTCCTTACTGCTGCATTCTAGTCTGCTTTAAATTGGAGGAGTTGTGTTCAGAGAAACTTACTTTGTTCATCTCACTCAACAAATATTAGCCAACTACCATGTGCCTTGCACTGTGCCATGTCTTAGCAGAATCGAGGTGCTAGAGCAGTATTTGTCACATTTATTTGATCTGTCCTCACCTTCTACCCATGTAAAGCCCATTTTTATTAAGAAGGGTCCCAGCTTCTCAAGTGCTGAGAGTTGGATGAGCACCCTCAGGGGCAGCTCTAAAGCCTATTAACATTTCTAGGAAGTTGTGTGTGGTGTTTTAGCAACCTGGCGTGGTGAGTGTTAACCTGCGGTGCTCATCAGAAGGGACTGAGAAAGTATCTGTACTGTCATATAAAAACTATAAACTTTTAGTACTGCACACGAGCCCTGGGCTTGTCCGGGTGGTTTTTTTAGCCTTGCCAAAGGCCACTCCGACCACACTTGCAGTCCCGGGTGGGTTGACAGGTGCCTTGGGTTATTTCGGTGCTTTGTGCTTGCTTGTTTGAATGTAGTTGGCTGCTGGCTGGTGAGGAAGACATCGTGTGGGTCCCTGGAACTTGGTCCATGAGGTTTCTCATCCTCCAGCAGGCCAGCCTGGGCTTCTCATGGTGGTTGCATGGTCCAAGAGAAAGAAAGGAAATACTTGAAGCCCCTTGAGGCCAAGGCTCAGCAGTAACACAGCCCAACTTCTGCTGGGGATTCTACTAGGGGATGCAGACTTAGTAAGACTCACTATTAGTCAGCATCATAAATGGAGACTGTTCCTATGTCAGTTTCCTTTAGTTGTTAAAGTATTATAATACTGTGCAATGCAGAATAATTTTATCAATATTTTAACAATTGTGATAGTCTTAGGGAGACTTCGGTATATTTTTAGTTTTCTGTGGTGCATACTTTTGTTCTTAGTGTTCAGTTTATTTCTGGAACTACGGATAGACAGAACTAATACTGCAAATTGATGGACAAGGTCTGTAGGTGTGTGATTTTGGGCATATGATGACTCTCAGAAATGCAGTCTGCTCTTCCATGAAATGGGCACATAGCAATGCCTAGCAGTGTATTTAGGAAACGATGCAAAGGACATGTGACAGTTACTCAGTAAACCTAATGCTGGCATGGCACCAACTGTGTGCTGGGTGCAATTCTTAACAGTCTTCCCAGTCCAGTGCTGTTATAGTCCTGTTCTTAGAAGATGGAACTCGGACATGAAAAGATGAAAAGAGGGGCCAGGGTTGCACAGACTTGAGGTCTGCACCTGGCCATCTGGTCAATGGTACTGTCTCATACTGGTGTGGAAGGACTGTCCCTTGGGTGTGAGCACATGGTCCTCTGAATCATGAGAGAAGCAAAGGCCTAGTTTTGATAGAATGGAGAGGTGTCAGGGACAGTGGCTTAGATTTTAGACATTAGCTTCAGACTTTTAGTACATAGCCTGCTGTTCAATTTACAGAGCTATTTCTTCCAGGTACATTTGACATTCAAAAGCCATCAGATCGTATTATGTGTTCTTTGAGGGATTACAGGACTATGGGCATCTTGAAGGTTACATTTGCAATGAGCATTAATTTCATTGTTAACTTATCCTTAAGGTTAGTTTCAGGGTTATTGCTCTCTCATTCTTTTTTTTTTTTTTTTTTTTTTACCCCCCGGCCTTTTTGAAGGGTCCAGTCAGGTTTCAGTGAAGTTGATAGCCTAGAAGTCTCGATGGATCAAGTCAGTTTTATTTTTCTGGGAGTGATAGTAGCCCAGAGAGCAGATGTGGAACTTGGCTGAACCTCAACATCACCGCACAGTGTTGCTCTTCTGTCCTTGCCCATTTTGGTTCAAATGTCTATCACATGGAGTGGAGTGAAAAAGCACACAGCATCAATCTGATCTGAAGTTACTTCAGGTAAACAAATGGAGGGATTTTCCTGGAGGCTGAAGGTGGAGAAAAATTATGTGAAGAAAAGATAAGTAAGAGATGCCATTTATCTTTTACATTCCTACAGATTTTTAAAAAGTCATTGCATGTGAGGGGGTTACATTTTATGTGAAAAACATTCAATGCAGAATCGTGAGAAAATAAATTCTTAGGATGCTGCTGAATTAGGCTGAATGTGAAAATACTGGAGGAGCTGCGTGCTGGATTGTAAATACATATTAGTTGGTGTCAAGTGGATCAGGAATGATAACTTTATTCTCAAATCTTAGTAATTAAACTATTACAACCTAAAAGTAGGGAGGGTAAAAGATTATAATATGGACTTCAAGGTAGCAGTTGATTTTCTGCTCGGAGGGGTGTCCCATGGGTTTTAAATGCTCCTCAATTGGTTGAATTTTAATTTAAAAAACAAAATAAAACAATATTTCCTATGATTCATAGGCCAGAGGGTCAAGTTTGGAAATATGTTTACCTAGATGTGCTTATGAAATGCTAGTAATTTAACTGGTAATAATTATGCTGAATTCTTGCTGATGGCTAGGTACTATTTTGGCATTCTAATCCTGAAAATAACCCTTTGAAGTAAGGATTGTGGTATCTCTGTTTTACAAATGAGGAAACCAAGGCAGAGATCTCTAGTAATCTGCCTGAAGTCACATGGCAAGGAACTCACAAAGCTGTTATTTGGGCCCATGTGTTGACCATTCAGGTATCACGCACATGCACTCTTTGCTATGATTATACTGCAGTTCTATCATCATGTCATGTTTCTCACTTTTTACAACCACAAATAAATGTCCTTAGAGAAGGAAGCCTTCCAACTTTGCTGTCTTAAGTGGAAAACTAGTATGGACCACAAATAGTATATATCCAATAAAAATTTAAAAATGAAAACCAAGTTAAGCCACTGCCTGCCAAAAACTCTTGAGTCAGAGGGCTGTCTGGGAGAGAGAGGTGGAGGGGGAAGGAGGGAGAGAGATTAAATACATGTTCTTACAAACTGTAGACTGGTGGAATCTGTCAGAGCGAGGTGTCTGGCTTTCCTGTTGAGGTGTTTCAAGGTTATTCTGTGGTGACTCTGTGGAGCCCCTAACATCACATGGCAGTTCCTCAGTGTCAGTGGCTCCTATGCTTTGGAAATCACTTGTCCAAGATACGAGAATGTCATCTACTCATATGTGTGTTTTGAACCAGGAGCACCTTCTGCACTGTCAAATATATAGAAGTCAGGGAACACTGGGAATAGGATTCCATTTCTCATTACTAGTATGATGTTCTCTGTACCTATCTGATACCTATGATTAATGCATGGTTATTATATATTGTTTATAGTGTAAAAATGAAAGATGTCTTTCTGTCTCCCGGTTTAAAATAAATGATGAGATTTAGTGTATTTTCATGTGGCGGCAGGGATCGGCCTCTTAATTCTCAGGCTTTAGTAACAGCAATTTGTTGACATAAAGAAGACTCATCAATGTGAACAACAAATTCATCTGCATCAGAAGAATTAGCTGATAATCAGCTCATGTAATTCAAGTGTTCTGATTGTTTTTCTGATGCTGTTACATTGTATGAATTCTTTGGTTCATGTGATTCATATGAATTTACATTCTGATGATCTGGTTAGCAATGGCTCCCATTTACACACAGAACTCAGCTTGATATTATTGGGGGTAGAGTCTTGCCACGTTGCCCAGGCTGGCATTGAACTTATGATTCTCCTGCCTCAGCCTCCTGAATAGCTGAGGTTTTTAAGTGTGGCCCAGCATACCTGACTTTTGATGGAAGTTTTAACAGACTTACAAACAATGAATGAGTCTGATTTTATCTTGCTCGGTATCCGTATTTCTATTTTTAAATATTGTCGTTAAACATTAAACATTAAGAGTATAGCTGGAAATAAGCAGGAAGACATTAGATGCAGCTGGGATGGCAGGTAGATGATCTCAGACATCTACTGTTCCACGTGCTGTTGAACTTCAGAAATCTTCTGACCGGGCTTGGGCCTGCTGAATGCCCCTGTTAGGGAGAAGAGATGCATTTAGTTCAAGAAGAGAAGTTAAATGTGTTTGTGTGTGGAAGCTGATGCAGGCTGTGTCTCTGGTGGGTCACCTTTCCATTCCGGCCTGGACGCATGGTGAACTTGTGCCACCACTGTTGGTTGCATGAGAGAGAACATTTTGTTTTCAGCTTTCATCTGGTGGTGTCATGTGGGGACCCGTGGTCAGGTCAGGTCTCTTAACAGTGTTGCTATGGCTTATCAGAGTCAACCTATACTTATCCTATTCCGCCTTGGAGTGGGTATTGGAAAACAGAACTAGCTGAGAGTGCAACCTGGCTCAGGAGATAAGTTACAGGCCGTCAAGG
Organism: Dolichotis patagonum; assembly: GCA_004027295.1. Taxonomy (NCBI): domain Eukaryota; kingdom Metazoa; phylum Chordata; class Mammalia; order Rodentia; family Caviidae; genus Dolichotis; species Dolichotis patagonum. The sequence continues at coordinate 47,654 of PVJX010008512.1, forward strand.
TAGCTAAATCATCACGGGCCTGGTCCTTGTTTGCTCACTCATCAATACACACCTGGCATCTGGTGTACATGGATGCCTGGTAGGCGCTCAGTAACTGTGTTGTCTCAATTTGTTTTCATGGTGCTGCTCCCAGTACCCAGCACCCACAACTTAAAGCAGAGATCTTGGCTCATGGTTTCAGTACATGGTTGGCTGGCTCTGAGGCAGAAAGGCCTGAGCAGCAGACAGCTGCCCATCTCATAGCAGGAAGGAAGCAGAGAGACAAGGGAGGAACTGGAGAAACAGTTATACCCTAGCAGCCCACGACTCCAGTGATCACCTCCAACCAGATCCCATCTCCGAAGAGCACAGCACTGAACTCCTCAGGGGCTTAGCCCACTGATGAGGTTATTGCCACTTTGATCCAATCATGTTCTACTTGCATGAGAATTTGGGGGGATATTTTAGATTTAAATCACAGGAATATGTTAAATGAATTGGGCAACTGAATTTTTTGGGCATGTTATAAATTTTTGCAGCAGGAAACCACAATAAAATCTGTGAGGAAGTATGTATGTATGTGTGTGTGTGTGTGTGTGTGTGTGTATAACTTCCTTAAGAAGTAGAATCCATTTGGAACTAAGAAAGACCATAAAGAGTTATCTTGGAGTCAGTGGCAAGTTTCTTATAATAGCATCTTCTCTGTTTGAAAAAGATAGTTCCAGGGTCTTTTAGAAAGAGACAGAGGCGGAGATGACTTGTGCACCTTTCCTCTTTGTATCTGGGTGAAAAGGGAGGGCCAGGAAGGGTTTAGAATAGAGAGAAGCCATGTGAAAAACAGGTAATTTTCTTCCAGACTTTGGGTCTTGAGGAGTAGGTCATATTAGAAAATAAGGTTCTTTCTGTAGTGCTGGCAGTTTGAAATAGCATGAAAAGAACTTTTAGTAGTGGCCAGTCTTTGTGTGGTTTGCTGAAAGAAGTGCCTCTGAATTAAGGGGAAGCAGGAACCAGGCTTCCATTAGCAAGCAATTAAAACAGGAGCATTCAAGGCACAAAGGCAGCTGGCACCTTCTCACCACCTGGTGTGTGTCAAACCTAGGAGAGCAATCTTAATTATTTTTGAGTTAGCTGTTATTTATGATCTCTTAAAGTTTTAGATAGATTTTATGATCCTAATAGGGAAACTGAAGTTTATAAGATTTGTAATTAATCTAAAGCCACTTAAACAACTAGGGCATTATGGGTCTAGGATTTGAACACAAGTTTACTTGATTCCAAAATTCAAGTGCTTTCCACGGGATAAGCAATTTCTTGCCCTTGTTGTAATTGTGTTTTGTGTTTAGCAGTTATCCTGGGTAGATTGTGCTTTTTACCATTTTTTAAGAAAGCAAGACATTTAGTTTTACAGGGAAGGGCATGATGGATTGTGGGCTGTTTCCAAGTTTGCCTAGTGTGCTTGGGTGGGCATGAGAGGTGGTCAGGCTGGAAAGACCCAGGTGGTCCAGATTCTTCATGCTCAGTATGATTCCTGGTCCAGCAGCATGTCAAGTGATGTAGTGAAACAATCAGTTCAGGCAGTGTGGAGAATTAGAGGCACACTGATGAGTGTTTGACCATGTACTTAATTTTTTGTTTATTCTTTGGTGTGTTCTTTTTCTTTTTGTCATATGTTAAAGCTGAGTTGACTGTGTTCACTAGACTGCCATTTCCAAGCTTTAAAATAATGCTGTCTGCTAATTTAGTTTTGTTCCCTGGAACAATGAATTGACTTTACTCTGAGTATACTGGACAGTCAGCTTTAAAACTTACCTTTTGCAAGGTTGAAAGGACCAAGGATACTACTAAATAATTGTTTTGGTCTGTAATCCATAGATGGTTGGAAGCTAGGGAAGCAAAAGGTATGTTAATTTTTGTGCGTTTTTGGGATTTGAGGGAGAGGAAGGACAAGAGAAGTGTCCTTGTTTGTCGTATCAATTTAAATGAATATTCTTAGATTTCTTGTTATTGAGGGTCAATGCATAGGATGGCCTGTTTAGAGATACTGGGGAAAGATGTCATATGGATGTAGTGAGAACTAGAAAGGTTGTATTTGTTCTAGAAATGGCCTCATTCATGTTCACTGATGTAATATTTAACTACAGGAATCACCAGTGTATTTTGCAGATATGCAGGGTCAAGTATATGTGATGTAATAAAAAAATTAGTTAATGTTGAAAAAAATTATTAAAAAGACATATTGCATTAGTTTACCACAAAATGCTCTCCCTGACTGGATACAATTATTCTATCATTCTAGATGATGTGTCTTTTACTGTATTAATTTTAAAAAATAATTTTAAAAAAAAATTCATTGTATTATCACATCTTGAATGAAGCCTTCTGTATCCACTGAGTTTTTAAAAAAATTATATCCTTGCTTTATTTATATCTCTAAAAAGCCATTCTTTGTCATTTTTAATTCAAATCCCCTTGCACTGCTAAATGTTTAATGGGTTGGGCGTGAGGAAAAGAGGCCTGGTTTGTGGTGTCTGCCAATTGCCGTTGTGTAAATTGTCCCACTGTGCCCAGTTTTAAGCACTGTCTTGACCTCAGTGAACCTGGAGGTGGAATGGGGCCCATGGTTGCAGGCTGTTGCAGGCTGTGCAAGCTGGCACAGCAGTTGTCACCCCACTGGTTTCAGCCCCAAGAAATTATAAGGGCAGGGGGTGCTGGGGGAGACATCAAAGAGAAAGGAAAACTAAAGAATGTAAAAAATAGGAAAAACAGAAAAATTGGGGAAGGGATTTCTGTTCAGGGAATTTGGGTAAAAATGTCTGCTCTTCCCTGAAACTGCTGGAATGACGATAACTAAAAGTGGGATAAAAATCTTCACTAAATGTAGAAGTAGATGCCTAAATCCTAAATATGAAACTTCTGAAAACTATTGCCACGTTTGTTGCATTTGCGGCAAAGGTGGGGGAAATCAGTGTTTCTCCTAGAGCATGAGCAGGAGGAGGTCTGGCAAGGTTTAGAACAGAGGTTAAAGGTGAGGCAGATGGCCACCCAGGCAGAAGCTGCTTGCTCCTAGCTCAGTGTTTGCTTTGTAAGATGAGGCAGGAGCCTCAGCGTTTTCTCTTTTTCTGTAGTTCAGGTTTATATTTTGGTGTTTTTTCTTTTTTAAACTTTTTGTGGTAGCAAATTATTACAAATGTGAACAATAATAAAACTTTATAGGTTTGATTAACTTTAGAGGGTATCTGTTGACTTTAAGATCTGAAAAAAAAAAGAATAATACATCCCTACTTCCATATTCTCCAGTCTCTTGATTACTTCTTTGCATATTTATAATGTTTTCATTACATTCTGTATACCATAAATGGTAGGTTTCTCCTTTATATATAAATAAATTATGTTGCAAAAACCAGAACAAAAGAAAATATCAGACCAGGAAACATAACAAAATGAAATAACTGGATTAAGAAGAGCCACTTGGTTATTAGAAAGCATAACGTAGATGGGGTAAACTCATTTATTGGGAGGAAACTATATTGAATGACTCATCCTAAACAAAGCAATTACAGGTAGATGTAAACTAAAATGCAACAGGGGTTGAAATTAATGTGAAAGACAAAGGGAGTTTTCACTGCAAACTTTCTGTCTTCTGTGGTCTGAACTTTTTCAATAAATCTGGGTTACCTTTAACAGTGAATTTTCAGGACCCCCTGGGCTATCTTCGTTCATTCTTATGAGACACAGGTTACCTTTGCTCTGTCCTTTTGACTATTTGCTCATTTGTGTTTTGACTTTGTTTTTGCCAAATGGGAACCTTAGTAAATAGTGGCTGAAAAGACATGGCCTCAAGATATTGTACCATTGCCATTACGATTTGTGTCTTACATTTGCTCCATCTTTGAAGGTGGATTTTTCCCTTGATTTTCATGTACCTTGGTGAGAAAGTGATTTCTATCACTGTTTTACAGGCAGAGAATCATAGAATCAGGGTAATTAAGCTGCTGATCCAACATCACATCATCTTATGTCTTCTAAACCACTTAAAAAGTATTTCTTCCATAGAATGTTGCATTTATGGCACTATTTATTAGTATCTATATTTATGCATTGCAGACATTCTTTTAAAATTACATATTTTATAATTCACTCATTAGAAAAATATACTTGTGGAATTCAGTTTAGAGGGGTTTCAATCTTTTATTTTTATTTTATTTTTGTACCAGGGATCAAACTCACGACCTTGGCACTTGGCAGGCACAGGCTTATGCTACTGAGCTAAATCCTCAGCCCCAGTACTTTATTCTTGAGAAAGAGGATGAAGAGGGATGCAGTGCTGCCTTAATTATCTCAGCCGCGGACCACCAGTCTCTTCTGCTGAGTCTGCCCATAAAACTCATGTCAGCCACAGCAGTAGTAGTCTGTCAGGCGATTGCTCAGGATGAGCAGGTTTTGCTGGGGATATCTGAGAACTGCAGAACACTAGGGCTTGAGATAAGCAGAGTATTTGAGGTCAGGTTTTACCTGTGGTTTCATGACTCCGTTTCTTCTTCTTGAGCCCACCTGTGTTAAAAATGGTCACTGTGAGTATTATAGTTGAAGATGGTGTTCAGATGTTGTTTTTAATGATGATCTCTGTCCTGGCATCAGTGTTTGGGTTGGATGCCCATTCTAAAAGATACATTGGCTCAGTGTTGATCTCTGAGATCTGATATTCAGATTTTACGGGCAAATAGTGACTGTAGTACAGTCACATGGCAAAACAGCACATCCGGCTCTTTGAGGATGGGCTCTGTGCTGTCCCTCATATTTTATATCGTAAGGCAAGGACTCACATGTCCCCACTGACTACCTGTGTGTTGTGCTTCCATTCCAGTTGCTTCTACTTGAAAAACCCAAATCTAAGATTAGAAAACCGAGAAACCGAGAAATTGATCACACTATTATTTCAGAGATATTAGTGCAACTTGAGACAGATGGGCAGCCTATTTTCTAAGTCTTTGAAAACTCATCACAATGTCAGGCTGGTGAAATAAAAGTTACCAAGTCAAATCTAGAATTATTATCATTTCCCAACTCGATCTCATGAAATAAAAGAGTTCTTTGTAAATAACTCAAAATAAAGGTTCCAGGATTAAATTGATTTTAGAAACAAAGCATAAAATAATTTTTCTGATAGGTTCATGATGAACATGAACATATTAAAAACTCAAAGAAATTTTGCGGCATAGAATTCTGTTTATGTTGGTGTGGTTTGTCTGCTCTAAAATTTGACCCTGTAGCCTTGTTTTGCTTAACATTTTACTTCTCTGGCACATGTGAGAAATGTTGAATTTTTTTTGTAACGCTAGCACTTGTGGATGGGTATATCTGGGAATTTATGCATAAATGTGTGTTAGCATGTGAATTGGATGTAGAATTAAAATTCTCTTGGGATATAGCCAGAGGAGATAATTTCCAGACCTTCCTTTAAATATTAGTGCTTATTTTTTTTTCTTTGTATCAGTGCTACCAGTAACTTACAAGTTGGAAAAGCTGAAAATGTTCACGTTTTCCTTTCTTGAACTCTGACGGTGTTCTACAGGAGGAAAAAGGACAAAGGATTGGTGGCCAGATTGGAAGGGTTGAAGTAAAGATTGTGAGCAGTTCAGAAACGAGTTATTCCACCTCCTGAACTGTTGGCAATCCGTTGTATTTTCTTTGCAGCGTTGATGTTGAGTTTATTTATAGTCGTCAGTATAAAAAAGGAACAAAGATTTATTTTGAGGGACAATTCAGGAGTGGCTTTCAAAATTTTTACTTTTACTCTGCAACCTTTGATCAGTGACACTGCTTTTTATGATTAGGGTCTCCCACTGATTACTGAGCAGTGTTACTGGGCCGTATGCCTGTAAAAATCCTGGGCTACGTTTGTTGTTTTGCTTTGAAGAGTTAAGGAGTCTTTCTTGGCCACCCTGTCTGGATATTCTGTTGTGGCACTGTTTGCCCAGCCTCTCAGTTGGTGGCAGAGGGGTGGGACTTTGCCTGACAGCACATTCGTTCAGTCACCAGCCGCTGGGTTTGTCCATCCTCTGCCTGTTGCCCCCTCTTCCCTTTCTGGGGGCAGTGAGCTTGCCCAGAACTGTGACTGCCCTAAAAGGGCTCCATCTGCCTCAAGTGGGCTCTTAGAAACACGTCACTGTCGGGTGAAGTTTAAGTCCTACTCAGGTAAGAAAGCATATTGAAAATGACTTTGTGAGTAGAAGATTTGCAAAGGGGAGCAATTTTGATCAGTTGGTGGGTTTTTAATAACTTGTACAAGAACTATCACAGTTGTATTCTTGTGGTACCTGAAGGTAAGCAGGCACAGGTACATCCAGTGGTAGAAAAGAATATAATTCTTTAGCTTTAAATTGTGTGGGCCACCAAAACTCTTCATGAAGATTGTGTTATTGATTGTTGATTTTTCTTTGAATTTTCTCATAAGAGAGAAATCTGCCAAAATACCAACAAAGTGTATTAAATGCTATCATTCTGTGGTAATTCCGGCATTAATTCAATATAGATTTATTTTAATGTCTCTTATTGTAAAATTTCCCTAAACCTACCTATAATTCAAATAGATTTTTCAATAAGGTTCTTAGGGATAGGGTTTTCCTGGTTGATGGAATTTTTGTGTGTCGTTTACTACTTCTCATATGTTAACTGCATGTGGGGGTGTATGTGAACAGTCTGTTAAAGATTTAAAGTTTCTTCATGATGCATTCTCTGAAAATGTTAAGGGTGATGCAATAAAGCAAAGATGATGTTAAAAATGTTTTATCATGTATGAATGATTACAAAAAGCTGATTTGCTTTTTATTTTTCATAATTAGTAATGAGAATATTTGGTACATTTCAATAATTTGTTTTGATTGTCACTTTTTGGTTCAGCTATGTTGATAGGCAACCCCTTACTATTTAAAAGTCTCTTTTCCTAAATAAGAATTGAGAATAAAACTTTGTATTTATTGACTTAGCAATGTATTTATTCCTTGGCTTGGAAAGTTTATTAGCTATTATATAACATTTATTCCTGAAGTACAGAGTAGAAATTAGTAATTTGGTTTGTGTATTTGTAATCATGTTTCTAAAAGCTGTTTTCATATAAATTTTGCATATTCCTGAAAGAGAAGTAATGCTGAAGTATGGAACTTGCAATTTTTACAGAGCTGAATTCAAATGATATTATTTGTATTTGTGGACTTTCTTCTTTTTAGTTAGGACTGTGTTGGCATTTTAAAAAACATATATAATTGTGAAAAGCAGTAAAACCTTTGTGTGAGCCAGGACTAGGCAGCAGTGTAAGCATGAGTCTATTATAATGACTGATACAAACAAAACATGATCACTAAAATATATTTTAGATCGCTTTTTGCATGAGTAAAATGCAATGTTCTGGGGCTCTTTTTGAGAGTGAATGGGAAATTTTTGCAGCTGGTAAAGCCAAAATGGTGATTGTGGCCTTTGAGAACTCCTTTGGTAATTACCTGTTAGAACATTTTATACACTTTTTACATGAAAGGGCCATTACATGCACAATGATCCAAAGATACATGGAATATTTCCAGACACATTCAAGTCTATGAAACTTTCAAAAATTTCCAGAAAGGCTTGGCCGTGTTTTACTTCCATGATTTCTCTAGGGGCTATGGACTGAGTTCTCTTAACACAGGTGGAGGCCAGGACTGAGAAGCAGCTGTCAGGGCAAAGTCCCTCAGAGGAGACACAGCGGGTGGGCTGCATGTCACTTACCCATGGACCTGTGCCTTCCCTTCTGTCCGGGGACCAAGCTGCCAGAACAGAAGCCCTGCTGCTGCTGGTGCTGCTGCCGCCTCTGCAGGCGCTGCGCCTCACAGCTCAGTGTGCACACGAACCTTTCTGATGCCCTTCCCTGCCTCACATCACAGGCGTGAGGGCTGTGCATCTCTAATCACACCTGGGGGACTGCTGCCAGCCCGGGGACCACACTAACCTCTGAGGAAGCACACCTTGAAATATCAAATCACTGGACAGGAAATCAGTTTGTGAGCAAGTGACGGAGAATACGATGAAGGTGAATGGATGGGTGTCGCGTGACCTCCGTGGGGACGCTGTGGGTGATGAGATGGGACCTGCTGCTCTCCCTGCAAGGAGCGCCTGCTGCAGCCTCCCACGCGCGTTCTCAGCAGGCGTTTCCAGGCCCCTGCTTGGCACTCTGCGCCTTACTGTCAGCACAGGTCCCCCTTCGTCACCACCAGGGACTCACCCACTCCCTCTGCCTCCTGTCCTGGCCTCCGCGGGGAGCCTTTTCTGTGCCTGGGGTTTGATTTGTGCTCTGCACCTGATTCTTCTTTAGGGTTTCTGCTACCCAGCCTGGCTGGCAGGTACCTCGCTGCGAATTTACATACAGAAACATTACCTGCGGGGAGCGCATTCATTCTCACATTCAACACACACTTCTCCTGTGTAATCAACCACTTTCCGGCAGTGGATCTATACAGACCTCCAAGTCTCAGCTTGTTAGATGTGTGGCTCAGGTTTTATACTTCAATTCTCTGCTGTGCCCTAGGTGGCAGTGGATTCTTGAAGCAGGGGGAAGCGTGACACCCCGCACTCCAGTAACTCCTTTCCCCATTTTCTTTCCCTGCACTGTCGATGAAATTTCAAATACACAGTCATGTGAAGGAATTTTCCAGAGAACAGGTGTGGTTTCCTATATAGCCTTCATGGGTAACACTCGAATTTTCCTGTCTCGTTGCTCACCCAACCACCTAACCTTTTTTCATCCATTACCGTCTTACTTCTGATGTATTTAAAAAACAAATGTCAAGCCCTGGTTTGCAGCCAGCGTGATTATTACTGTTTAGACCTGTCTTTGGTTACAGTTTCAGTGTAAACTTCACCTGTACAGAAGGTGGATTGGGGCAACCTATGCACATCAGATCCCGGCAACATGCAGAGCATTGCTATGGGGAAAATGCCTGCATCCCCTTCCCCGCACTCAGGCTCTTCTGCGAGTCTCTCCCTCCAAAAACTGACTCACTGATCACAATTAGTGACTTGTGAGCAATTTATTTCTTCAGGATTAATGAGTTGATTGCTTTTATTTATGCAAGTTATTTGCATAAAATATTTGAGAATACATATCATGCAACTCTTTCTCACACATTAACATTTAGTGTTATTTCTGCCAATACTGAAATGTTAACAATAGCTTCATTTCTGTAGTGTTTTTTGTTTGTTTGATTTTTTGTTTTGTTTTGTTTTCACTTGGTACAAATACTTATTGATTCTCATAAGATTATACAGAGTGGTTGGCAAGGTAAAATATCAATAGTGGTGTGGAGACGTGGGGGTAACCATGTTCTCTTACGTGTTTTTTTTGGTTGGCACTTGGTTCCTTTGAATACAGAGAAAGTTTGCGCCTACTCACCTCTTCTCTGCGAAGGTTGTTAAAAGCTGCATTCACCACGTCTGTAGCCAGCAATGTAAGCTGGATCACACTGCGTTTTTCAGAAACAGAAAGCTCTGTTCCTGCGGCACTCTGAATTCATGTCATCCCATGCTTGTGGATCGTGGTTTCTGTGAACTTTGCCTTCAGGTGTCTGGCATAGTGATTTAGACCCACTCCACTATGGATGTACGAAGCTGTATAAAACCTTGACTGTCCAGAAAGCAATTTGCTGGAAGTGCCGGGCTTCCAGAATGACCTGTGGTTACAAAGCGAGAAGCCCTACAGTACTTGTGGTCACACAGAACAGTGTTTGAGTATCCAGCACTGTCTAAGGCTGTGGTCAGAACGAATGTTTTAATAGCACTGCATAGTTGTCTGTGGGCTGTAAAGCATTTGAATTAAGTTGTACAAAAGTACCATAACATCCATTTTTGGGTTTGCTGCTGTTCACTTTAACTTACTTTTAATGGAATGTGAGTCTCATCTTTGAAAGTTTAACATGAGTCCAACTGAAATCTGCAGAGATTTTCTGCTTTTCTAGTGAATATTGACTTATAGACAGTTTACTTCAGTGAGAAAAATCCCCTCAGGCAGATACTGTATGTTAGGTGTTCAGAAGCTTCTTTTACAGGCTTCCTTTGGAATATAATATATAGTGACTTTAATAGTACATAATTTCTTAGAAAGTTTGTATTTTCTTGCTTGGGAAGACAAATAACTCACCAGTTTTGAAAAGCAGAATATGAGGTTCTTAGAACCAAACTGAAAAAAGGCCAACAGTGGTCTATTTTTAAAAAAAATACCTTTGAAACCAGAGACTGACTAAGTTTTGCTAGAGCTAATGTATGCCTAACTACCTATGGATAAGAGAAAGAAATTTCCACATGCATGATTCTAGTTTTCCAAGCCATTTAATTTATGGTTGCTTTTCTCTGAGAGGAAAGGATTGAGCAAGTTTTGCCCATAATTCCTGAAAAAATAATGCAGAGAGCCATGTTTGAAGAAAAACAAATTTGGGTGAGAAGTCCAAGCTTTCTACTGTGTTATAACAGTATCTGAGGCTTCTGCTTATTTAAATATTTCATCTGATAATATCATTAGGGGTATATGTCTGTATTCAGATGTATAAAGTCATGTATTTTACCACAAGAAGTATAGGGCCACAGGAAATTGTAATTGTTCTCCTTCTGTCTTGATTTCTAGTCTCAGTGAAATAGAAATACTACTGAATCTTCCCCCCGTGTCTTGTGAAGTGCTTACACTGGTGATAAAAACAGCCAATAACAAAAGGCTACCATTTATACATGTTTCATCATGTTTTCAACCTCAACTGAAAGTTTAAGGTTCTGGGGCTGGGTAAAAGTCACCAAGCCAATTATCTGTCAAGTGTACCTCTTTTTTTCTGTGTACATCCTCCCTGTCTTTGAAGGTTTTGTGTAAAAACTGAAGTTTCCAAAGCTTTCCTGATTGCTCTATGGCAAATCCCCATTGATCTTTCCAGATACTGTGTTGGTTTATATACCTTATAGTATCATTTTCACTGCATATAGTGACTGTTGACTACTCTCTAGTTATTTTATATATTAGCCTTCCCATGTCATCTCAGAGACATTGTAAAATAATCTTTGAAAGGACTCGTCTTCTGAATTTTCCCTGTTTCCTAACCTTTTCTTGGTAAGAGTTTTGTAAAGTCTTCAATCAGTAAAAACTGTTAACTGATTGCCTTATCAAGCGAGGCCATTCATCTCTGTGAATATGCTAAACCTAATTTTCCCCCTTTTCTATTAACTCTTCCTGAGAATAGAATTAACAGAAAGATTATGTTAAGGGAAAAAATTTTGGGGATTTTCTGGGTTTTTTTTGTCTTTGTTTTTAAAAGTTATTTCCATGTATCTGGCCATATTTTAATAATAGTCTACACATTTAGTACTTTAATAATTCCTTTTATCGTCAGAGAGAAAATTGTTTTTCTCAATAATTTTATTTTCCAGAATGCCTGTGTAAAGCAGATTGGCCTCATTGATGATCTAGATTGTAAGAAAAAATGTAATATGCTGAAAGTTCAGCTTCCAAATGACTTGGGAATAGATGATGGACCATCCTTGCTTGAATATATTCTGGCTAGAAATACAAAAGTTCTGTCAACAGCTGAGCTCTTGTATTTGGAAGTTTGATGTGGCCAGTGGTCTGGGGTGGGATACTCAGCCAGAGAAAGCCATTCCATTGATTTATCTATCTTTTGTCCCTTACTCCAGATGAGTCATATGATTGGACCTATCCAATAAAGAAAATAAAGAGCAGCAGTCAGTGTTGTGGTTATGTTTTGTGAGTCCTGCACAGTGTTACTAGTTACTCACTTTATCCAAGTAGATTTCACTTATCTCCTAACAAATCGGAGATCTTCTCGTTAGAGGAGGCACATGATTCTTTCTAGTTCAATCCAGTATATTTCCAAGACCTTTATATTACACTCTGGTTGTTCTTGTAACAAATTACTATAGATGAAGTCAAGTAAAACGACATAAATTTATTATATTACATTTCTGGAGTTCAGTGGTCTGAAAGAGATCTTCCAGGGCTGTGTCTTTTTCTGAAGGTTCTAGGGGAGATTCTGTTCCTTCCCTTTGCGGCTCTGAAAGCTACCCACAACCTGCAGTGCAGGGCTGCCTCCCTGTGACCTTTGTTTACATGGTCATATCTCCTTTTTAAATATTTATTTATAATTTTTGGTTTAAAGTAGAAAAATTTATTGGAGAAATGGAATGAGGAATGCGAATAGGGGATAAGGAATAGAAATAGCTCGAGACACAGGAGGAGTCTGGAATAGATTGCCCACATCTCCTTCTTTGAACCTCCCTTTTTTTTTCATTTTTTTCAGAATCTTTTTTATTATATCAGGGAATCCAGGGTTAACTTACTATCAGAAGACCCTTAATTTAATCATATCTGCCAAGTTCCTTTTGCTGTGTAAAAAATATATTCGCAGGTTCCCAGGATTAGCCTGTGGATAGCTGGGGGCAAAGGGACCTTATTCTGTCCACCACACTCAAATCTACCTTCTGACTTCACCTCCAGTAAAATGTGTGATTCTTTCTGACTCATGATCTCTGTGGTGTTAAATGACTGAAACTGATTTTACCTTTTATTTTCGAGTCAAATATTTATCTAAAAGATAGGATGGGTATATTTGAAAAATTGATTTTCTCTATTCCTTTTCATAAATTAGCACATATTAATGTGTCTTATGTTTAATGCTGGATTAAACAATTACAAGACATAAATATCACTGTTTTCTCCCATAGCTTGAGTATTCTTCTGCTTTCAAATCCATTTTACCTGATAATGTCTCATTTAAAGTTCTTTTTGTATTGGTATTTTCTTTTCATCTCTTCTGTAGAGTAAACTTCCTACTTATTAAGCTACTAATTCCCTTCTTGGTTCCTTGACTTTTAATCATTTCTAGTCCTATTTCTTTTCCTCAGAGGCTTTTCTGGTTCACTGTCTTTGGTGATATCCGGATGCATTCACTGGAGGCCATTTTTACATGTTTTGATATCAGACAAATAGCAAGAGGTTTAACTTAATGCATGCACATGTCTATATATTTTCAATACATTCACAGATGTAAGATACATGTGCATATACATACACATACCTTGATAGAGGCAGAAAGAGAAATGTGAATATATTTCAATCTATTATATGAAGAAGCACAAGATCTAGTAAATCACAGGATTATTTAGTATATAATATAAACTCCAATTCTTAAGCATGCATATGAACCATTAAAGCTATGGCTATGATTTTCATTAATACTTAATTTAGTCATTTGTTAGCCACTACTGATAGTCAAGTAGCAAACCTCTGAGAAAACTACGTGAGAAAATTGCTATTAAATGTTTTCCATCTGATAGGAAAAAGAGCATTGAGTTTGTGGGGGGTGTTTTGTTTTGTTTTGCTGTGACTTTGGTATTGCACCATGCAAAGTTAAAGAAAATGTGAAACAAATAGTGGGCAAAGACCTAGTATACATGGAAGAAACCAACAATGAATGATAACATGGGAGCAGCAGAGATGGGCTGGTTGGGTGCAAAAGAAGAGTGATTGGGACAGAGGTTTTGGAAAAGGAATCAAATGAGGGTGGAACCAGTAGATGTGGCTTCCTGGAGACAGCAAGACCAGACTCCCATGTGCGTGGGAAAGATGTCCCACAAATATGGAAGGAGCATGCTGTAGGAGAAGAGAGTGACTAATTCCATCCCTGTGGTGGGAGTAGAAATTTGGCAGAAAGGTTCAGAAACAGCAGCCAGTCGGGGACAGGAGAGCAGGATGCTAAAAAATTCATCTATCTATAGGAGATGATTTGCATTGTTGAATGGTGTTCCTGGAGATTGGGAATAAAATATATGACTTGAGGTTTGTTGTACTGATTTTATCCCAAAGGTATGAGGACTTGTTAAACTGCTGCTGCTAATTTATGTCATATAGCAGCAGAGCCTCTAGGACTGGTCCAAGCCAGGGGCAAGGTGCTGGTATAAATTTCAGTGACTCATCTCTTGGTTCTAAAATAGCAGCAGGCTGAGGGTCAAAGTGTCTTCAGCAGAGGAAGTCTTTTTGACACATGTTCTCCTTGAAACCGATCTAAGAACCAGTGCTTATAATTCAGCTTCTGGTGCTGGTGTAAGGAATGCGGCGCCGAGGGATGGAGCTGGGGGATGGGAAGTGAGCTTGCATCACGTCATGGAGGGCATTGTGTTACCTGCAAAGATATTTAAATTTTATCTTACAGTTTTGCAGAATGGTTTCAGCGCACCCCTCAGAGATATTCTTTTTAAAATTTTTATTGCTAGTATTTGTGCCTTTTATTAGTCCATAATGATTGCGTTCCTTGTGGGGAGTTGGAACGTGTATATAACACTGGTATACATGGACGGGTTCAGAACTCCGAGGCTATGAGCAGATTAACTTTCCACCACATTTTCAATGTGTGTGTGTGTGTGTGTGTTTGCATCGAAAGTCTTCACACTAAGCTACATCCGTACTCTCATTCTCTTTTATTTTGAGACAGGGCTTTGCTAAGTCATTAAGTTGCCCAGACTGTTCTGGAACTTGCAGTCTTTCTGCCTCAACATCCCCAAAGCCTGAGATTATAGGTGTACCCCACCATGCCTGGCTTGATTTTTGTATGTGATTGATCTGCCCAAGAATGCACCTGTCCTTTTTTCTCCTACTTATCGAAGGAAGATATTATTTCCAAAATCCTAATATGGTACGTTGTCCTGTAGTGTTAAAAAAAAAATCCCATGTGCTAACCAGAAGGTGCTCTGGTTTATAACAAAACTGAAGACATATTTGGATTAGCAGTTGATAAATTAGTATATTAAAAATAATTTTGATGTTAGATCACTGCCTTTGGGCATGAAATTAAGGACCAGATGTGGGGAATAAATAAGATGGATTCAGCAATTTTTCTTAGGTTTCTGATTTTGTCACCAGATGGATTATGGGGCCATTTAATGAGGTGAGGACCAGTGGAAGATGGGGTAGGCAGAATACATGTTCCTGTAAAGATACACAATTGCCAATCTTTAGAATCTCTACTGCTGAGCTCCAGACTTGTCCAGGTTTTTCAATGACAAGTGAGGTGGAATACTTGGTATTATTGGAGGTGCCAAAGCTTAACTGCTTGGTGTGGTGGGCATTTTAATATATGTTTAATATATTCCCTTTGAATATATGCTTTCTGTAGTGAATGACAGAAAATCATTAAGAAAGAACATTCCGTTTAAAGCTTACTTGTTTTCAGGTCTTTCTACTCATTATCTTCTACCTCAAAATTTGGGGTTGGAATAGGTGATTTCAGGTTCCGTTCAGCTTGAAAATCATGACAGTATTTGCCCTAGATAAATTAGAATGCATGAGACATTCTACTACCTATTTCAGTCACTTCTCTGACAAGGATGAGGGAAATAAAGGGAACCATATAGAAGAATTATGGGTAAACACACAAATGTGGCATTCATTTTAAAACATGAGTGCATGTGTGCTGTGTAACAAGTACCTTGTTTAGAAATGTAACATCCTAAACACTTGGCATAAATCAACACTTTAGAATTTCTGTGCCCAAAGATCTCACCTGCATCAATACAAATGTAAAGGAAAGTTCTGAACAGGACTCAGATTGGCCCAACAATCTTGTGGCCTTGGTATTCATCATAATAAAATATGTATCTTGATATCACCGTGGATTACTAGGCTGATCTGTAGTGCTGCTAATGGCATTCTTTTCATGGCATTAGCAACTCATGGTTCTGAGATTTAAATCTCACAGGTAGAATCAACCCCTGTATGGAATTTTTTTTTCTTTTAATAAGCTGATACTGCTTGTTGAAGTTTGCACACTGGGCACTTGTTAGGTAATGGTTATATATGATTGCTGTGTAGAAGAAAACATGCTAAAGTCAGTTCTTTAGAGCTCCCTCTTGCCTTTAATCCATTCAGCACAGATAGAGCTCTAATGGAAAATTCCCTTCTATGGAATGGGAAAAGCATCATTTCCAGTGTAACTGATGCGTGTAACATAGATGGGGGTCACTCTCACACACCTGATGGGTGAATTGCAGTCAGGGCTGCCGTGCAGATCACATTGCTTTTGTCAACTCATCCCCTGCCAGAGGTCACAGTCAAGTGCATTCTCACCCATTTGAGGATTCTAGGTGCAAATTTTGTAGGGGGGGAAAAATCTACTGATTTCTTAGGAATTATCTCATTAAAAGAGAATTTGGAATATGGTTCTGTGTGGATCAGCTGTTGCTGTAATGTCCTGAAAAATCTTGTTCCAACAAAATTAAGCCCTTGAGCAATAATTGAACAAGTGCCCTTGAACTTGTTGTGCTGACATGTGCTTGCCAAATGCTGTGGTGAAATTTGTGGAGATAATAAGTCTACTGTGAGGGAGACGCTTAAGCTGCAGGGCCCGTATGTTGTGTCTGATTCTGGTGCTGGGAAAGTTTTTAGAAAATTATGACCTTGAATGTGCTTGGAACGGTTGACCAGCATGAGGTCACTGACGTTGTCCAAGTGGTTGCTTCCTGCAGGCTGCCATCCTTTGTTTTTGGCCTCACACACCACATGTAACCCTCCTGAACTAACATTCTGTATGCTACATCAGTCTTTTCAATAGGTGCTGATGCTAATCCAATTAATTTCTGCAAACAAACTTCAAATGTCCTAGGGTATCTGAATTAAGAGGCTCAGGGTGCATCATTTTCTCTTGCCATATTGATCACCATTCAAGCTGTATCTCATAATAAGTCTTGATGATACCCAATGTTCAAGTTTTTCTTTGAGGGCTATTTGGTTATGTATTTTCCCCTGCACCTCTGAGTCTGTCTTAGTCAGTCTGAGTTACTATGACAAATAGTGAATACTGGGTGACTTACACAATACACCTTCACCTCTCATCATTCTGGGGGTCGAGATGGCTGCAGATTTGGTGTGCGGTGAGGACTTTCTTCTAGGTTTGCAGAGAGGTGTCTTCTTGCTACTAGAGTGGGTGGTGATGCAGATATGTTTGTTTCTCTACATTTTTTTAAAGGGTATTAATGTCATCAAATGTCCCACCCTCATGTCCCAATCTAACACTAATTACCTTTCTAATAGCATCACATCCAGCATTGGGGCTTCAACATAAGAGTTTTCAAGGAACACATTTAGTTCACAGCAGTATCCCTTGGCCAACAAAATGAGATAAATAATAATCATTTTGTAGAGTTCCTTACAATAGTACCAGTGCTGTATCCCAAACAATACCTGCTTCTTTCTTTCTTTCTTTCTTTCTTTCTTTCTTTCTTTCTTTCTTTCTTTCTTTCTTTCTTTCCTTCCTTCCTTCCTTCCTTCCTTCCTTCCTTCCTTCCTTCTTTCAGGTAGATCAGTATTATGAGGCAATGAGACTTACTTTCAGATCTTGGGCTAATTCCTGAAATGATTTGGAGGAAAGAAAAGGAAGAATGAGTGACAGATTTTAAGAGCAGTGATGAGCAGAGCAGTGGGAATGACCTCATCAGTTTTGTGGACATCCTTTTCCCACATCATTTCAGCTGTAGCCTGGCCCATGAAAGATGTTCAGAAATTGAGTTTTGAATAC
>PVJX010008513.1:0-68353 GCA_004027295.1 Dolichotis patagonum
CCATTAAATAAAGTGTCACAATCAAGTGCACTGAATTCTTTTAGCTCTTCAGCTAGATAATTGCTTCATGATTTTGCTAAGGCTCATTTGTATTTAATTCATATAGCTGGATAAAACAGAATGAAGTTATGACATTTGAGTGTGTAAAAAAGCTGCTCATTGTTTCTTTCACACTAACAGATTTATCATTTGTTAAAAAGAAATGACCTCACTATACCTACTTGGTATTGCCTACCTAGCAATTACCATCTTTAAGCTGAATTGTCATTTAAATTATTTTATCACAGTTCATGTTGTTATTAAAATAGACTCAGCAACATCAAATAGTAATTGGAAAAAAGTAAGCACTCAAAAGTGAGATTTAAAAAAAGTGAGATAAAAGGAGGCATACAGAATTTCAAATGGATGAATTTTCAATAAGTAACCATTTTTAAGATTTTCTTGCGTTTTAGTGGTTATTTTATTTTAGTGGTAAACGTTTGTGACACATACGGATTATATTCACACTGGAGAGCTGGACATCTCATGGCTTTTCATCCCTTTACTCTTCCTCCCTCTACCTCTTGATCCACTTCTCTCATGCAAAAGACCTATTTGCTTGTTTCCTATTCTGTTATTTTTCTACAATTTATTTATATTTAGGGTCTCTCATATAAGAGAAATCATACAATATTTATATTTGTGTGTGTAAGATGTCTGAACTTCAGAAATATGCTTCATGAAGATCCAATTTTGGTTCTGTTTGATATTTGCATTTTAAGAGTTAGATTTTAGTAATAAAGAAAAGTAAATACAAGTCTAAATATATTCTTTTGATCTGCAATAGCTCTTGTTAACTTCATAGTACCATACCACTAAATTGGTGGCCCAAAGCTAGGACCCTGGGTGTGGCATTTTATTTCTTCATGTATCCCATCTAATCAGATGATAAGTTCCTTCAACTTAGATTCATGTAAGTCTTTAAATCCTTCTCTATCTCTTTTTCTTCTTGTTCTTGTTTACTATCGCCTCAGTTCAAGCATTTTCTAATTGACATTTCTGTTGCAAAGCATAGCTCTTCAATTCAGAGTCCACAGCACTACCCAAGCTATTTAGCTTGACTGCAAAACCTCCCCCGTATGGTTTCTGCCACGCATCTGTCTGAATCCATGTTGCTGGATTATTCTCCATTTACTCTCTGCTAAAACTGAAATGGTGTTTCTCATAGCTACATGCTTAAACTGGGTATTCTTTTATCTGTTATAAGCTATGCACACACAATAACAATTTTCTGGATTTTTATGTGTTTTACATATGTATTTTTCTTCTCAAAGTCAGATAAAACCATTAATTATGAAAACCTTTAATTATTTGCATAATGTCTACTCCAGATCCTTGGTCAGAGAACATAAATCCTAAGATAGCATTTCATACATAAACAGTGCTCAGAAAATGTTCATCAAAATGAATTAAAGCAATGAGTATGCCGAGAGTTGGACACAAAATTCCAGAGTTTAATGCAATATTCAAAAAACTGAAACTTTATTTGTTTTTTTTTTTTTTTGCAAGTTCCTAGTTTAAGCATCCACCCAGTCTTAGGTGAATCATATTCTAATTGAGAAACTGGGTCAGAAATAAACTATCAGGATGACTCTGTATATACTGTATATATCATTACTAAATTATGAGTATACCTACCTACCGTCCATTACTGCACTGCAAAAAGGAAATGCAGCTTGCTGTCACTCAGAACTGAAAAGGACACCAAAAGCAAAAAGTTGAGAAACATATGAAGACCTTTAGAAAATTCCACTATAGGAAATACTTTTCTGTGTGCCCATCAAAATGAATATGTCTTATGAATTAGCACAATGACTGCCTTCTTGAAAAATTTACCTATGTCTTATCCAAGTGTTCCTCACCTCTATCCTTTTGACTTCATATTTTCCTAGACATTTTGGGAGATACGGCTGTGAAAGTAGTGAGCAGGAAGATCTCGTCATATCTTACA
Organism: Dolichotis patagonum; assembly: GCA_004027295.1. Classification (NCBI taxonomy): domain Eukaryota; kingdom Metazoa; phylum Chordata; class Mammalia; order Rodentia; family Caviidae; genus Dolichotis; species Dolichotis patagonum. The sequence goes on from PVJX010008513.1 coordinate 1,991, forward strand.
ATGAGCTTCTTTATGGGGCTGCTTGAAAAACAATACAGAAATTGAGTCACCGAGGGAAAATAGATCTTGCAAAGACTTCTTTAAATTCTGAAAACAGTAATTTTCCATCAACAGAAAGATGAGATAGAACGGAGGTAAAATTAATTTTATTGTCCATGTAAAATCAGCTAATTATGTGCTTAATTGAAAATTACAATTCAATGGACTTTATTGTCAAAATGGGCAACAACTGACTTTTCTTTGTCCTTAAACTGTGATATGTCTAAGAACTACATTTCCTAAATGGCTATCTAACCAAACTTCTTGAGTTCTTTTTTTTAAGGTCCAGAGTACATACTGCTTTGTACAAAATTATTAAGTGCTATAAAACTGTTAATTTGGGCTGGGGATTTAGCTCAACAGCATAAGCACCTGCCTTGTAAGCGCGTGGTCGTGCGTTCGATACCTGGTACCAATTTAAAAAAAAGTGTTAATTACTAAAAATTCAGTAGATTTAAGAAAGAAAAAAGTAAACTGATTTAACAGAGAATATAAAAAGGAAAGGAGCCTTTAGTTACTTGGCACAGATTCACTATTCTAAATAGTTCACTGAAAGTACAACTACCAGTTATTAGATTACAACATTTAGATTATGTGTTTACCTCCTGTATTTTTATTTCATGATGCATATTTGTAAGGGTCTTTCTAAACTTTAATGATTTTGGAGAATGTACAGTGGAATATGCGTACATGCCAACACATCTCTTTCTTTAAAAAATAACCGTATTTTGTTAAATAGGCTTTTACTTTCTTAAAAAGCAGTGTTATTAGTCATTTTATGAAATTACTGTGCATCATATTCCTCATAAAAATGCATCCCATTTTTATGTCACATATGAGTTTCAATTATCATCTGGTGCTACATATCAGACTGATATTATAATATGAAATCATCTTTATGACAGTATAAATATTGATCATTATTTATTCCATAGCAATGGGAGCTAAGGAATAATTCTTTATTAAGTACTAACTGATCTACATAGACAGACAATCATGACTAAGTATATGTAATGGCTGTCCTAATATGAAGCCATAATTGCTCGTAGAATAAACTATATTTGCAAGTTGGGCCTCTCATAGTCACTGGAATGTTGCATTTCAATATCATTCAGAGTTCTTGAGGTATTTCTTAAACTGTATTGCAATTCTGCACTAGTGAGCCTAGTAAACATGTTTACTAGTCAGTATAACTTCAGTTATGCCAGTTTATATGATACAATACAGAATTACGTGAGAGAGACAGTTCTGTTGTTTCAAGGAAAGAGAGCATTTTCCAAAGGAACTGTTAGTGCACTGCACAAAAAAGGGATATCACGTATCCAGGAAGAAACGATAAAACTATTGTCAAAAATTTTCTTTCCATACTTAATTGTGCAAACAGCCACAATCTTTCAAGGAAGAAATGATATTTTATGAAACAATAAATGTGGGAGATACTGGGTTAAAAGTTAAACTCCTTAACCTTTAGAATTTTCAGAAACTTCACAGTTCCAAATTGCTTTGTAAATCTTATGTAGTAAGCAGCAATTTCCAAAGTTACATTACCACCAGCCATTTCACAGGAAATTCAGTAACAAGGTAAGATGTCCATTTCAGGACTGTTATACTAGAACTCCCTTGTAATGGGAAAAAAGCAACAAGAGCCTACAGAGTAATACTAAAAGTGTTTATTAGGAACAACTGTGAAGCCTCCAATAATTGAATGATAATTATAATTTGGATTTTATAAGAATTTGGTATGGACAGGTAACCTATGGATTTATATTTCTGTGTACACATGTGCTATCTTCCCCAGGAGACAGATTTGCAGGAATGCTGAACTCTGGTTAGAGTGGGAGCTCCCAGAAGGTGCTGCATAGACCAGCAAGAGCGGAATTTTTAACCAGGAAGAGTCTTGTGGAAAGCTGCAGCTGAGGTGAGGTTTGCTGTCTCCTAATTTGCTCATGTGTCCCATAACAGTGCCTTTTAGGAGACAACTTTCACAATGGCAATGCCTCTGGATCCCTTGGGAGTGCTATCATTAAAAACACAAAAGCTGACAGTGGGAAGAGCAGCCAAAACTTACAGAAGCTTGGTGGGATTTCCCAAATTCTTGAGTTCTCATTTCCTCCAAAGAAAACAAAGAGATAAAAAAGAATAAAATAGTTCCTTTAAAAAAAATGATTTGAATTTGAGGGCAAGGTGGGTGGCTGAATTATTATGATTCATCTTCAGAGCAAGAAAATTACAGGTAATTTTCTCTTTTCTAAAAGGTGATTATCATAATAGGGCTCTGCTCTTAGGAGACTAAAAGCTCTTTCCCTATAAAAGAGCAAAAAAGCTTAAAAATGACAACTGTCAAAACAACATGCCTGAAACAAACATAAAATTCAAAAGGATTTGCGATATCATGCTAGCCAGTTCTACCACAGAGACAGACACACAGGGAGACGCATGTGGCTGTGCAGGGTGCATGTATTTGTTCTTCTCACTGTGTACACTCACACTGGAGCAGGAGGGAACAGCCGCTAAGGTGAAAAGCACTTCATTATGCAACCCCTTCTGTGATTCCACCCTGCTCGTTCTCTTAGGGAGCTAGATGTTCTTTATCCCTTTATAGATTCTGAAACATTGACAGTTAAAATTCAGATTCACAGAACATGAACTCAGGCAACCCTAATTTCTAATTTCTTAAAATTCACTATATTCTTCTTTTTTTAAACTGACATTAATGGTATGATCTCTATATCTTAAAATTTCACTGTAGATGGCTCCAGGTCACATGATTTCAATTAATATATTATCATTTACTTTCTGAGGTGAATAATTTAATTATGTTTCAGCCAGTGTTTTCCAAATCACGAGTCCTAAAATTACTTTAGGGAGTTATGAATAGCATTCTGTAATTAAATAGAACAGAACAGAACAGAATGGAGTGGAACAAGACAGCATATCATGAAATAGGAAATACCAAATTGCACTGCTCACAATAACGTTATTTCATACATTTTTTGTCACTGCATAACCAGTAGGATCATATATCACTTTGTTTTAATGTTGTTCACAAGATCAAAATATTTAAAATCTATTGTTTTAGGTGATGGGTATAAAATTTTCATTTATTTTGTAGGATCTGTATCATTGCATGCCCCATATTTAATGTATCCCCTGTTATCCTACTTCAGAGCCCCCAGGATTGCCTCTGAGGTCACTCACAGGTATTGAACAATTCTAGGAGCTCTTAGACTTACTTTGCACTTAGAACTTCTCGCCTCAGTCATGTATTTTTTAGGTTTCACTTTTATTGACAAATAGTAACTATACTGAATATATTATGAGGCACAAAGTGATATTTCAATACATTTATACATTTTGGAACGATTGAATCAGTTTTACTAGTATAACCATTGCCTCAAATATTTATTTTTTGTGGTGGGAAAATTTAAACTCCTTTCTAGTGGCTATTTTGAAATACACACTGTACTATTTTTAACTATAGTGATCATGCCATGCAATAGAAAACCAGAACTTATTCCTGTAACTAACAAAATTATACATCCATTTTTCATATATCTCTTCCGTGTTCATGTCCAATCACTGGCCTGTCACTCCTAGCATGCTACTCTCTATCTCTTAGTGTTATACTTTTTTGGATTCCATGTAAGAGTGAGATCATATATTAATGGTTTCTCCATTCCTGGCTTCTTTTACGTAACAAAATGTCTTAAAGGTTTATGCATGCTGTTGCAAATGACCACATGTTCTGATTTTTAAGAGCTGAATGGTAGCCATTATGTTTGTGTAGCACATTGTATTAGTCCATTCAAATGATTTTGGATACATAGCTTCTTCTGTATTTTGGATATTTGGAAAGATACCAAGGTCACATTAAGGTGGAAAGAACAGTCACTTTAACAAATCATAGTGGGAAAAACTCAATAACTGATGCAGAACAATGAAAATGTTTCTTTACTTTTACTCTTTCTAAAAGAATCAACTAAAAATATATTAGCAACATATATACAAACTGAAACTAAAACTACTAGAAGAAAACACAGAAGGAAGTGCTATGACATGATGTAGGTATTAATTTCTTGGACATGATTCCAAAGTACAGACAACAAATACACAAATAAATTGTATACTGCATCAAACTAAAAACCTTCACAGCACAAGAAATAACAGTGAGTGGACAACCCATAGACTGGAAGAAAATATTTGCAAATCATTAATTGTATTAATACCCAAATATAGAAGCAACTCACAAAAAACCAACAAGAAAACAAGAACTCGTATCAAAATAGGCCAAGTAGATATGTCTCAAAGGAAGACATACAAATAGCCAACAGACATGAAAAATGTTTAGCATCTCTAATCACTCAGATTCAGATTAAGACCATAAGAGATTTGGTGAGAATGTAGAGAAAAGGGACATAGTGTTGGTAGTTTAATATATATAAGTGCAACCATTTTGAGAAAAAATATGGCGGTTCCTCAAAAAACTGAAAATAGAATTGCAGTATGCTTCCTCTGTCTCAGTACTAGGCACATACCCAGTATGCTGAAGAGACAGCTGTAGTCCCATGTTCACTGTAGAATTACTCACAACAGCCTTGATATGATCCATGTCTTTTCACTTTTACTTGATGCTTCTCATGCTGCAAATCTTACTGGGGAAAATTATCACAACCTGGATATGACAGTTAATGTCCTTGGCACATTAATTAATTTAGGACTAAGGCAATGGACACATGGTCTTTTTTCTCTTTCCTGGAGCAATAATTTCAGACCTCTGTGCTTCCTCACGGGAGGACACCCTCACCCGGCAGAATCACGTTCACATTAATCACAGTGCATGGCTGTTACGTCTTGTGTCTAGATGGCCCCCTACAAAGCCTCATGCAGTCATAGGTGGGGATTTTTCAGAGGTGGCTGGATCTAGAGTGTGTGATGGTGGTTTAAGGGTATGTAATTAGTAAATCAGTCCAGTGATTGATTTGATGCCTGCCCTAACCCTGGTAGCCTAAATTGAATATAAAACATGCAGAAAGAACCTGTTAAGGTCATTTAGACTTGCTGCTTGCTGCCTTCTGGCTGCCCTGCTATGTGGTTCTCCTCTGTGACGCCCCTCTGCCATGCTGCCTACCTTAGACCCAGTGAACTGTGGACTAAAACCTCTATGAACTATGAGCCAAATAAACCTCACCTTCTTAACTTTGGGTGTTGGGTATTTTGCTTGAGCAACAAGAAAAGTAAACGATAATGACCGTGGAGATGTCAAAAGATGTTGTTCTTTCTTCTTTCTCTGACTCACTCCTCATTCTTATTCCTAGTCCTTTTAAACTTTCTAGACCCAACATCTTACTTTAGACTCTTGAGAACTCAGACCATATCATTGTCTTAGTTACTTTTCTCTCATTGGTGAGACAAAATACCTGACGTTCAAAATGAAGGAAGGAAAGGTTTATTTAGTTACAGTTTCTGGAGGCTCCAGAACATAATCAGCTGACTGCAAGGCAGGGTGGCGTGGCACTGGGCAACACTTCAAGGCAGCAGGCAGAAAACAAAAGGGGGAAAGCAAGGCTTCCCTCCTGTATATTGTACACAGGTCACACACATACACACACACACTCCACCCTGCTTCAGGGCGGGTGTAGCACTCACAAAATCTGTGCCCTCCTCTTGCACAGGATGAAGATATTTACAAAGTAAGGATCCTGTCTTCCTGCTGAGTCTCTCAGTTAAACATCTAAACTTTTTCAAGTTGACAAAATGTATCAACCATAACAATCATATAAAAATTTAACATTAAATTTACCAGTAATAACAAAGTATGGAATCTCCCATAAGTTATAACAAAGCTAAAGTTTCAAAGATAAATCACGCTACAATATAGTATGAATTTGGATTTAATAAAATACAAAACTATACTATATAAATGAAATGAATTACATATCATTATACATGAATGATAAATTTTCTGAGAAATTAGAGCTTAAGAAATTAGATCAAAGCATGAGCATTAGAACTGAGAGGTAAGTTTAGAAACTATCTTTAAAGCATAGCAATTGTAATCCATTGGTTCATGGGCCCTTTTTTTGATAGAGCCTGACATTTTGTCATAAGTCCCTGTAGCTTTAGTTATAATTACCTCTAAATTTTTGGTGATATATGAGAACCAGATTAATATGATCTTGTGTAAATGATGCCAAACCTCAAGTATCATACAGATAAAACCAATAACAAATATATTAGATGCCTTTTACTGCGATTCACCAGATCTTGTCCAGAAAAAAGGTTATATGACACATATCAAGGCTTTAACTAACTATACTCAACAGGCCTTAAATGACACCACAGCCAATATCTTTCTCCTAAATAAAAATTAAATTAATGAGACAGGCCATCTTGCAAAATCTGATAGCAATTGACATTCTAACCAGCAGCACAGGGGGATACTTGTGTAACTGTAAAAACTGAATGTGCTGTGTGCATTCCTGATCCTCTGCTAATATCTTAATAACTTAATAACATGACAAATCAATAACATGTCAGACTCTGAAATTCCCTAGACCTTATTCTTATCCTCCTATGAGAAGCCATTAGTAGCTCCTATTGGTGAAAATCTTTGTTGACTGTACTCATAATTATCCTGTTGAGTCTATTATTTGTCCTAAGCATATTTGTTTCTTTTCCTTCATCTCCTCCAGACTTAAAGTTGTATGTCTACCCAAGATAAAAATGCCTTACATCTACCAAGGGCCTTTAGATAGACCCTCTGTAGAGTATCCCAGATTGCCAATCAACAACAACCCTTCAGCCTGAGGCAGACAGATCAGTCATTGACCATTGCTCCTTCATGGCAGTTTGGGTTACTTCTTCAGAGGTGGGAATGTTATAGGCAAGTAAGTTAGACAAAAATATTATAGACAATCAGATAAGGCTAGACCCTTAAAACAATCAGTACAAAAGACCAGATACCCTGCAACTGTTGGGGAGACAGACACCTCCAGCTGTGGGCCAGATTTCAAGACAAAAGATAAAATAAATGCACCCACATAAGATCTGATATTCTAAATAGGTATCCATCACCTTAAGGAAACCAGAAAGAACCACTAATCCAACACCTACAGAAAAAGCCCTGTTGTGTATTCATGCCTGCTTGCTAAGTGATTGGTTTCCCTGTCTGTCTCTGATTTAATCAATTTTACTTGAGCAATTAAACTCGTAATCTTATTGGTTGATCATAGTTCTTTCCCACTTCATGCCCACCTTGTAATTTCCCATTTTTCCCCATCTTGGACCTACTTTCCCTTGTGGGTTTGCTCCATAAAAATCCCTAGAAAAGGCAGAGTCCTCAGTAACTCACTCAAGACCCTTTCTATCTCTTTTGGACAGAAGCTATATTTCTCTCAATAAATATATTCTGCTCTTTAAAAAACTGAATGCTAAATAGTAATGAAGTGTATGATTTGTACTGGTTACTACACAACCAAGGCATTTTTTCCAGTGTAGAGCTTTTAGAACAATAGTGAATATGGGTAAATTTTTATATTTTATTCTCAAGTAATTTCCTAATCAGAAATGCAGTTTTCTTTTTTCTCCTCTATATATTTCTTTTCTCTTGGGAAATCTTTTCAAGGTGTCCCTGAATTACAAGAATAGAAACACATTGATGTGTGCTACTTGTCAATCAAACTGACAGCTATAAAAAAACTAATCATTCTGCTAAAGGATAGCTTTAAAGGATGAATTTTTAGCACAGAAATTTAATCATATGAGTGCTTCTTAAAGGGAAATGATGATGCCTAGCTAATTCTCTCAATATGCCACTGGATACTAATCCACACATTTCCTTTTTAAGGATACTATTTTCATAAGGTGATATTGGTATGAAAAATATACGACTAGCCCAAATATAGGTGCAGTTCAGACTTCTCACTTAAAAGGGTTGATAATGACAATTGCCATAACTAGTTAATGGTAAAAATAACTAACTACTCAACATTTAGTAATTTTAGCAAATTCTAGAAGTAATCCCCTAGATTTAAGAAAATAAAATGTGCACACATCAAAAGGAAGAATCTTAATCTATTTCTAGAGTCTTGTAAACTAAGACAGAAATCATGAGTGGAAGAATTGTAAATTATTTGTTTAACTAAAACGAGGTCATGAAGACTCTGGAGATGTTGCATTTTCCTACGGCAGCTGTCATGAGTCTAGCAGTGAGACTTTATCACAGTCTCTTTTCTCTTAGAGTTTTCTTTCTTGGGCCATGACACAGGACCACTTCTCTGTATGTCTGACATGAATAAAATTATACTACAACCGAGGTCTTGAACCATAGCTACTAATACGCCACATGTATACACCAGCAAGAATTTGTGATTTATTGTCTAAAATATATTTCCATCATTTAAACTTAAAACGTAAAGTCAATACTATACTCTCCAAATGGTATCATAATGATATTATTTATAGAATTAAATTATAGGGTGCTTCAACTTTTATATTTTTATTTAGTACCTGATGCCAAACACATAGTATCTTGAAAAATATTTTACACCGAAAAAATAATGTATGAAAAATGAATACAGAATAAATAAGATAGAACATCATTTTTCCTACTCTGTATCAGTATATCAATTCTCATTCAATTCACAGATATTAAATAGTTTGCATGACAATTACAGAGATATATAAGACACAGCACCAGGTCTTAAAAAAATGTTCTTGAAGTACTTAAAATTTGTAAATTCAAGTACCATATATAAAATAAAAATTAGCAAACAATTTACTCACTCTATATTACATGCAAAACAGTTTATTGTGACAAGTTATGAATTTCCTTAAAAAGTAAATAATCACCATTAAAGAGAATGTAACTGTTCAAAATTACTTCATAGAGTTTAAATGGGCCAAGTAAAATAGAACAGGAGAATAAGCAAACAAAAAACAGATAAAACAAGTCCAAGAACAACAATGCAACCAAAATAAAGATGTAGAAAGGTACAGAATCACCATCAGCCCAGTTTGTCTAATGCAATGATATTATGGTGGTGACGGGTTTACTTAAGAGGATCTAGATTTGGAAACCTAGCTTAGGAAGAGATTTAAGGCACTAACTTGGAGGTAACCCTTATTTCAGAGACAATGAAGAGCCAACAGAGTGGCAGGTTATTGCTGCTGTTTTGGAGAAGCAGAATAAGGCACAGAGAAGGAAATCTTCAAAGAAAATGACAATTCTGTATTAATAAAAGAAAATTTTGTTGAAACACTGGGGCCAAAAGAAGAGGAGTGATGAAAGAGGTAAATGAAGACACTGAAAAAGGAAGAACATTGGGCAGGGTTGTAGAAGAAAAGTTCAGATTATTTATATTGATATCTTCCATCATTCACTTAATTATTGAAGCAAGGGGTTGCTGGGAATAAAAGCAATAATATGTATAGACAAACAAAGGCAGAAAAAATATTTGCTACAATCACAGCTAGCAGGTAATAAAACAAGATACTTGCAATTTTAGACTCAGTTGAATTCAGAGGGGATGCATTCTTGATGGATATTTAATTACGGAGTATGTAATTTTCTCCAGAAGCACACAGCCGCTCTACAGCAATAATTTTCAACTTAAGCCATCCGTATAATGGAAGATACAGAAGAGTAAAACAAGAGGCCACACAGAAGTAATGAGACAGGAGAAAATGATGCTGACCAATAGGTGCTGTACGTCAGACTGTGAAATGTCCCACCCCTCCAAGTTCTCGTTCACAATATCTCAGAATACAACCTTGTTTGGAAACACAATTAATTCAGGGTAAGTTGATAAGAGTTGATTTGGAAGTAAGACGACCCATAAACAGGATCAGTGTCCTTAAAAGCAGGAGAAATGTGGACACAAATACACAGGGAGAATGCCATATAGACTGTGCCTTCCAAAAGCCAGGGAAGTACTGAACGCTAGAGGACAGGCCTGGAAAGATCCTTCCCAGGTGTCTTCAGGTGGAGCACAATGCTGCCAACACCTTGATCTCAGCCTTCCGGCTTCTATACCTATGAGACAATATATTTCTGTTCTTCTAAATCACTTGATTTGTGAGTCTTCAATATAGCAGTCATAGCAAGCTAGTATAGAAGGGAAGTACAGGAAACAAAGAGGAATGGAAAACCTAAGAATGGATAAAGCTCGAAACATGACAGTGATCAAGAATGGTAGAATAGGAAATGATAGAACAAATGTTTATGATTAGGAAAGGAGATTTTGTCTTAAGATTCTAGAGTAAAAACAGTTCCTAGCTAGGATAAGTTCACAGGCATAAATTTCAGCATACATTATGGAAGCAGGCTGAATTTCAAGGAATGGTAAGTACATGCTAAAATAGAAATATATTTATCTGAGCATAAGTTTTTATCTTGGTCATATTTTTCTTTAAAATAGCATTAGAATGTATGAAGAGTATTTATAACTTGATATCTAGAAAAACTACATTGTAAAGAATGAGGCAAAAGAGGCATGGGACTTCAGAAGGCACTCATTTATTTTTTTTAACCCTTTTACAGACTAACAATTTGCCCAGTATGCCAGTGGGAATGTTAAGGGTTAAAAGGAAACAATAGATTTAGCAACTTCAAGCAAACTCCATGTCAAGCCAGGCCTGGGGGTACAGCCCCTAATCCCAGTGATTTTAGAAGCTGAAGCAGGAAGGTTGCAAACTTAAGCCTAGGCTGGGCAACTTAGATACCTAGTGGGACGTTGTCCCAAAAGGAAAAGAAAAGAAGAGACAGATAGACAGACAGACAGACAGAAACAGACAGAAGGCACTGGGGAAGCCTGGGGATGTAGCTCAATGAGGTTCAATCCCTAGAAGTAAAAACTCAGGTGGGGAGTTGCCCCACATTCACAAGAAGAAGCTCTTGCTGGACTCAGGAAGCCTGAAATAAACTAGACTTTAAAAGAATCAAAGTGAAACATTAAAAGTGGTATTACTTTAATAACAGATAAACGATGACCAGAGTGAAAAATAATTGGCCCCTCCATATGTGCAGTGTTTCCTACCTCCTTTTTTAAATTTTTTTTATTTTTTTTCTACCTCTTTTATAGAATAAGCTATAATGGTCCTTCCAAGTTGATAGTCCTTCTACCACAATGAACTGTTGCTGGAAAAATGGCAACAACCAAAAAGAAAAGAAAAGAAAAAAAGAATACAAAAGGAAAGTGAAGGAAGGCAGAGAAAAGAAAGGAAAAGGAAAGGAAAGGAAAATCTTCAAAAGTATTTCTCACTCTTCTGACTGGCCTTATTGTTTTCGTTAACTTCCTTGATAAATTTCAAATGATCAGGTCCTACTGCTATTTATTTATTTTTTTTTTTTTTGTACCAGGGATTGAACTCATGACCTTGTACTCACCAGGCAAGCGCTTGTGCCATTGAGCTAAATTCTCAGCCCTCAATTTTTAACTTTCAAAAATGTTACAATTAGGAATTATTCATGACTGAATTTCCTAAATTACTATGTAATTATCTTTCTGTAAATTATCTCTGGCCATACTAATCCAGTGCTGGCTAAACTAGTGCAGGGAGAAAAGAAGGAAGAGTATTGTGCCCAGGTTCAGTAAAGCAAAACAAGCATAATGACATTGCTTTTTTATACAGAGGCAGCAAATTGAGAAAACATCTGGAGGTGAATACACTTGGCTCTACAATACTGCATGCATTGACAATCCAAATAATGCCACAGAAATGGATAGTTGTGTGTGCCTAATACAAGTTTTTGGATCAAAATACCAATTTTCTTGAAAATACTAATAAGCAAATTAAAATAGGAATTAGTCATTTTGCAGGAAATTTTTGAATGCATAAGCTGTCCTTGAAGCACCAACCTTAAAAGGGAAGTTTTGATATGACTGTTCATGGCTGATATAACATACTCAGACTTCCAATAGACTACATTCTAAAACTAAAGTAAAATCTTGTTTCCTCAGGTATGCCTTTTTAACCATAAAAAATGGGCATTTTTCACAAATGAGTTAAGAAGAAAACAAAAACTATAAACAACATTGTTTGGATATAGCTTGCAACAACAACTAAATAGTAAAATCACTTTAAGACAGTGTAAGATGTTTCACTTCATAGAGTATAAACATCATTCCATATCATAGCCCCCTTGTGTAGTCTCTACACTAGTATAATGAGTTGGTTCCACTTTATTTCAAGTTTACTTATTACTGTCTTGAATGCTAAAGGTAAAAAATGAGTATAGGGGCTGGGGGCTCAGTGGTGTAAGTGCCTGACTGGCAAGCGCAAGGTCATGAGTTCAATCCCTGGTACCACAAAAAAATAAATAAATAAATAAATAAATAAATAAAAATGAGTATAGGATGAATTTAGTATTTTTCCAAAGATATGATACTGAACGTGTAATTTTGGAAAAAGAAGAACATGAGAACATCAAAGAAAAGGAATAGGAAATACCATAAATTTACATAAACATCATAAGTCATTGTATTTGTATTTGCTTGTACACTAAGTAACTGATGTAGCAAACAATTTGCAAATATAAAAGAATGTTTGTATATGAAAGCATTCAAAAAAAAACAAACATAAACCTATGTCATCGATATCATAACTAAATGAAATTCACTACTTTCTCCCATTAATTTGCAAATTTAATTAAATTTATTCAGCATGCATAACTAGAAGAGTATGTCTCCATTAATTAAGCAAATATGTTCTCTGGCTAATAAAACCTTACATTTGAGACATTTGGACTCCGTCAAAGGAGTACAAAGATTGCTTGCAGAAGGTAATAATATCAAAAGTAGTTCAGAAGATATAATTTTCTAAATGTCATTAAATTAATTTAATTTATTGATCAGTTTTCTATGTAATATACTGATTCTGATATTTTTCATTCCCAGCTGTGGTTTACATACACTGAGGATTAAACCCAGGGTCTTTGCACTGAGTAGTGAAACCCACCACATCTATTTTAAAAACATAGACCTTAAATTGCAAAGTTCCCCACATTGGGCTCAAACTTTCCACCCCTTTGCCTCATCCTCCTACAGTGCTGGGGTTATAAGCATATACCACCATTTATGGCTCCCACTTAAATTCTATAGTGATGATTTGTTACTCATTAATTAGTAGTTTAATCATACTAATTCTACTACTCCTTATAGCTTTCTTTTACAACTAGTATTTCTACCAACTAACTTCCCTGTTCAAAAGTTTCACAGAATAATTTTTTCAAAAAGATTGGACATTCCCACTCATTTTTCATTAATAAGGATTTTTACCCTGTATAATTTCAGGCATTACTTCCTGCTAATTCCAAATCAGTTGACTATATAGAAGAGAGCTTGTGTTATTTAATTGTAAAATTATACTTATGAGTTATCTACAAACCTACAAATAAAGAAATAAAAAGTGATGACATCACTCACATAATTTCTATTGACACTAAAAATAAATGCAGACTTTAAAGTAATTGATATACAAATTTGGAAAATGTACACAAAGATAAAACTATAGGGTTGAAAATGAAAGAAAAAGGTTTTTCCTAAGTTAACCAATATGAACAGTTTTATGTTCATTATTCATAACCTAGATTTTTTTAGGCATTCCACAGAATGACAGCCACATCTATGAAACTGAGAAAAAGAAAACCTGAGAGGGCCTGAGTTGGGGCATCTAGAGATGAGGAAAACAAGCTCAGACAGGAAACGGAACACGAAGGGGAGGGCAGAGAATGACTTACTATGTGTAAATATTTGACTGAGGTAGGAGAAACAGAATCATGCTTCCTTGCTTTCCTATTTCTTTGTACAGGTAAGATGCCAAACACTACATTATAATAACACAGGCTATTGCATATGTGACATAGTTTTGAAATAAACTAAAGTTGAGTGGAATCCTGGAGTATTAAGATCTGGGAGTTAATTAAGATTTTGCCTGAATGGATTTAAGTGATCAAATGTTTTGGTATTCTGTAGAGTTTGGACTTGAGAGCAGACAGAGAGAGAGAGAGAGAGAGAGAGAGAGAGAGAGAGAAGAGAAGAGAAGAGAAGAGAAGAGAAGAGAAGAGAAGAGAAGAGAAGAGAAGAGAAGGGAAGGGAAGGGAAGAGAAGAGATCATTTGGCACATGTACAGCTTGTTCTCCACTCAATTATAAAGTTTTGCACATGACAGAAATTTGTATATGACAGAAATTTAGTAAATGTTGCTGACTAACTTATCAACCATGATTATATTTTGTACTTTTTGTGCTTTTGGTTATTATAAATATGAAAGTAACCATAAATAGCTTAATATCCAGAAAAGATCAGCTTAAGCTGATCTCATTTAGAGAATATGGCCAAAAAAGTAAGTGTGGCGTACGGACTCTCTGTTATAGCCTCATATATCTGCTTTCCTGAGTTTGTATTATCATACTGCCACACAGAAAAGTTCCTATTTTCTATCTTTTATAAAAAGCTAATAATACAGAAATTTATGTTACAATATTATTCCCAACTCAATTTTTCTTTAGAGAATTTGAAATTCTATAAAAGTACCAATTTTTGATTCCTTATATTAAACACAGACATAATTATCCTCATTATTTCACCATCTCCAAGTACAGCTATAGTCAACGGAGTTTGCCTCCAAGTAGAATTCATATAATACACTGCATCTATTAACACTTTTTTCTTAAGTAACGGGGAAGAGCAACACTTTTTTGAGAAGAATGGGCATTATTAGTTTAGCTATAAGATTAAAAAAATCTCATGTTCTAATTATATTGTGGGAGGGATAGGGTTATGGTTAGAGCATGAACTTTAAGAATCAAATTTGAATCATAAGTTTGAGTCAAGTGTTACATTTTCTCTCATTTCAGAAGTCCCTTTACCTTTCTGAATCTTGGTTTTCTAAACTATAACAAAAACAATATTTTATTTATGACCCATGATTGTTGTGTGACTTATACAATGGCACATGTATACAAATAGATTTCACGATTATAAACTATGTTAAACATGCATATACATACGTAAATACATTACCATATGGGGTATGTATAAGAAAGAAGGAGCACGCACAATCTAGCTTAGCGTAACAGCTGGCACACAGTAAGCACTGGTTAAGAAGTAACCTATTAAGTTGTCAGACAAAAAAAATTCTATCATGGGCATTCTGGTGATGATTTGGCAAGTTTGATACAATGAAAATATTAGAGTTTTTAAAAATTTCAAGCAGATATAACTAGATTCAAATTCAATTCTTCAATGACTATATAATCTTGGTCAAATTATGTATACTTTCTGAATCTCAAATTCATTAAATGTAAAATAATTCAATGAAACTTACTTTGAAGAATTTGAGGTGGGATAGATAAAACACTAAAGGTGTATAGAAATTTGCCATAAGTGACATATAAAAGATGCATAAAATGTATTTTTTCATGACCTTATACATACTCCTTAGTACTGTGATATCTTATTTTCTTGATCTTTAAGGTTTATAAAAATTGCACACAGAAACTTGTGCCTTGTACAGTTAAGCAGATTAAATGATACTAAACATATGGTAGTTGGTTTTCAATGTCTTTCCATTTTATTTTTTCTGAAATGTGAAATCTACAAAGACACCAAAATAATATAATGCTGAATGTGAACAATGGTATCTTGAATATTTACTCTACCAAATGCTTCATCTGTGCTAAATATTTCTAAAAGCCTAGGAAAAATCTTGCAATATTAAGACAAACAGTATGGAGAAAAATCACGTCTAATTCTATTTCCTAACCAATTCAGTCATTATTGCTGCAGAAACCATAAATTGTGATTCTTGGAAAGGCCAGAAACATAAAACTTGGTTTGCTTAGTCCTGCATCTCTAATGCCCAATCATTTGTTTAGAAAATAGTAAACATTCAAAAACATTTGCTGAACAAATCAGTAAAAGTCATTCCCAGAAAGACCCTAATCAAACTTCTGAAGAAATAGATTTTATCTGAGTTGAAACAGAAAGTTATTTCCAAACTAAGCATTCTTCCCTCGGGGCAGTATGTGTACACTTCCGAACCATGTACCATGGATTTCCTCATTACATAGTCATTTGAACATCAGAATTACTTTGCTTCTTCAGCTTCCACAGGCCTCCCACCAGGAACTATCTGCATGCATTTCAGATATTGTTGTCAAAATTACCATTATTTCTTCAAAGAGTCTGCATTAACGAGGTTATACTAAATTCATTTTTTATGATGCTTAAATTTGAACAAACATATTAAAGTTAAGTGATAAAGGAGAATAATTTCTTAGAATTAAATCTACATCTAAATTTTATCTTGTAACATTTGGACACAAGGTGACAATTTCTGATGCAATAGAAAGTATTACAAATATGCATAAATCAATTCAACCATTAGGAAAAAGCAAGAGTTGCTAGGAAACAACATTCCAAATAAGGACATTTGAGTGGTGACCCAGACAATTATCATATGCCTGACATGACATCAACACAAAGCTTAACAGATTTTTAAAAGCACTTTGACACTGAATTATCAGTACCATATTTGCAAGTCAGGAGATTAAAAGAGCTGCCTTTTAATAACTCAAAATTTCAATGGCAGTAACAGAAAAATAAAAAATCAAAGTGAATTAATAACAATGAAAGATGTCTCTTAGTGCATCTTGCATCACCAAGTCTTTCTCCCATATTTAAACTGCATGCACACTTTTGGCACTCTACACTGACTTCAGTGAAGACCATTCAGTTTTTAAAACATCTATCTTTCAAATCTGTGCCTTCTACTTTTATGCTTTTGTATATTCACATAGAAATAAACATATATAACTAAATGTAAAATGTTGTTAGGATTTACCAATAATTTTGATAATCTACACACTACATTTCAGGGTTCATCTTAATTTCTGTATTTTTAGAAGACTCATAAAGTTCCTTTAAAATAATTTGAAACTTTTATTTGGGACTAGTTAGGCGATTTCAAGTCAGAATATTAAATACAAAATTAAGTCTAAGTCAACTGTGTGGTTAGCATGCAAAGAGCACATTTCTGCCTTACATATCACTGCATCTTGCTATTTTTGTATTGTAAGATTCAAGTTGCTAATGTTGGTATATTGCATAATAGCTTATAAAAGAGACTAGGTTAAGTTGGCAGTAAAATAATCTCTTGTTTAATCATGTCAAAGAAAGAGCCTATATTCTAAAGATAATGGCCTAACATTTCAAAACGAATTGGTGAAATCACATTTTAATGTTTTCTTAGGAAAATGAAGGGGCAAGTGGACATTCTAATTTTTATGTAACCTCAGATAAATAAGAACATGAGCTGCCTAACTACTCAGAGGCTTTATAAGAAGTGTGAAGAAACACAGCACAAGAAAATCAAGTAACACTGAATTCCTTTACTAACATAGTTATAGCCTCTCTTTAGGACGTTGTACCAGTGCTCCTGCGAGAGGCTCTGGAGAGCTGTGGAGTATTTACCCTTATAGTGATAAGGCATAACAGAATAACTTTATAAAATTTTGAAAACATGTCCCACATAAGAATATCTCTTCTGAAAATATGAAAGTCAAACTGCTAAACTAAATAAAACTAAGCAATTTTGCACTTTACATGCAGTTTCATGTAAATCAGTGTAGCAAAAGTTTCCTTCCCATCACTTATTTTTCCTTCTATTAACATCATTTTTTAATGTGGCATAAATATGCAAATGCCTTCACAAAAGGACTGTTTGGAAAATCTGCTTAACAAATGTTACAATAAAACTCTTCAGCAAGACCAGTATTCTTAGAAATGCATGCTTAATAAACTGTTTTCCATGATTGAAAATATCTTTAAAAGGTATAAAAGTAAATTTTTAATTATTCATGCTGACAAATAAAAGCTAAAATAAACTACAGCGGAATTCTACCTCATTTGCATTGACATTATAGATGTAATACAGTGTGTTTAATGTCCTACTGAGGCTCAGGTCTACAAGATCAATCACATGAGGAATTCTAGAATTAAAACAAGTATTTTGTTCAATGACAAAAAAAAAAATTGGCCAGAATATGATACAATCCTTATATACAAGGAATACTCCATGAAATAATATAAATGTAGCACTTTAAAATATTTGGCTTCTGCACTGAAATCCACAATAAATAATAAAAAAGGTGCAAACACAAAAATAATAGATTACATAATTTACAGATGCTTCCAGCCATCTTGGATTGAAACTATGATTTCCAAAATAATGATAGAGTATCACTTCCTACCCCTGTCCTTACAAAACTGAATCTCTTCTCCTAATTTAAAAACTAATCATTTGGGACAGGATGACTCTAAAAGTAGATTGCTTACTTCTATTTCCTTAAAGAGAATACCTAACATAAATTTAAATTTCTTAAGAACTAAGTCCATAAAAGACTCTTAATAGACTATAAAATTGGCTGGGGGTTTAGCTCAGTGGTGTAACTTCCTGCCTCGCACAAGCGCCAAGTCATGAGTTTGATCCCCAGTACCAAACAAACAAACCCCAATAAAATACTGAAGGTGATAGGAAAATTTGACAATATCACTTTTAACATGCTTTTACTTAATATATAGAGAGCAGTGATTAAGAACTCTGGTGAAGTATGTTTAAATGCATTTCTTTGTCTATAAAATGTAAAAAAAAATAGCAGTACTACATGGACACTTTTAGAACAATGACTACATTTCATGCTGCTATGTGTTTTAATATATATTATTTTTTCTGTAGTAGCTAGCTTACACATACATAGTTGCTTTTGTCTTTTCTATTTAAACATAATTTCATCTGATTTCAGTTAAAATAAGACAGAAATGTAAAGTTGTGAGGGTGAATCATCATTACTAAAATGCTTATGAAAAGTACATGCCACCTTAAACCTCCATGGCTAGTAATAGCAGATTATGCAATTTAAATAAACCTCTGCAGGTCAGCTGAAACCACAATGAAAATGTATTGCACCAACCTAGGAGAGAAGATGAACTAGTACCAAATGTGAGAGTGCATTTCCCCTATGAGCATATTCCATCTCAATAAGAAGTGAACAGGAAAGGTAGTATTTTGACAGCAAAACGAGGGGGACAAAAATTGGGAGTCCAAGGGATGCAGAGTGAAGGGAATCTTAGTAAAGCCTCCTTACCTGAAGATAACTCCCTGATAGGTGATACTGCATATAAGACAGATACCCAAAACACAGGGTGGGTCAGAAACAGCCTCAAATTTTGCTTTTAGTCATCTAATCTTCAAGTGCTATAATTCTTGGCCTCTTTTAAAAGTACACACAAAATTGCTCTGCAGGAATATTTCTATAATATTTTCTATATGATCTCTGACGTTCAAATAAAAACTAGTTTTGGGCACACAAGAGACAAATAGCATGATTGAAAATGAAGTGCAAAAACAGATGTTGTAAAGAACAGGGATTCTACACAATGGGCTTCCCAAGCGAAGAGTTTAAAACCATCATGGATGATATATTCTAAGAAATAAAAACAATAGGAAAAAGAGAAATGCAAAACATGGTAAATTGTTTAGAATGAACATTAAAAAGTGGATAGGTTTAACAAACAACTTTTAGAAAATACGATGAGGTAGAAGACAGAACTTAAAATGACACACAGAATGAAACTCTGAGGATTAAAAGAAAGTAAACTACAGTACCAAAGAGAATCTACTAATTATGAACAAATACTTTAAATATATTCTTATTAAAAATACATATTTTAGTGCCAAAATTTCTATATTGAAAAGACTTATTGGAAAATATATTTAGCCATAAATTTCACCAGTATTCTAAAGTATTTTGTATATTATTGCTAAAATACACAGGTGACTTACAGAAACATAGGTATATGTGTAATATCTAGGAGATTAACAGTATGTTCAAATGTGTCTAATGGATACACATGAGGATAAAAATAAGTGGGCTCAGTACCCTAATAAGAGTTCCTATGATGTCTATGTGTTTGTTTCTGATCCTTTGTGTTTTTCTACTAAGGAACAAGATTTACAAGTAGAGCATTTCAAGTAAGTATACACACTTGGTAATGAAGAATACTAATTATAATTTTACAAATAGACAATTAATGAGGGATCATAGAAAATTAACAAAGTAAGTACTTTTCTTTTGCTAAATAAAAAAATCAGCAATATAATCCATGGGATTAATTAAATATTGCATGATTTGCAAAGAACAAGTCCTTTCAAATACTAAAATAACATCAGATTGGTTTTGCAAATGTAACAGGTATCTAAAAATTGTTTGGGAAATAATTATTTCATACTCTTTAAAAATCTTGTAATTTCATTTGAACTATAATTTAGAGTATTACAATGCATGTAAATTATACATTAATATTTTTGCTGTTGGACTAGAAAGTTAGAAAAAATTCATAATATTGCCTTTATTTGCAATTGAGATTGCTAAACACATTAGCACTGCATGATTACACATTGTTTTTTAACTGTATTTTACCATCTCTCTATAATTACCTTACTATACAAAATGTGCCACTGTAAACTAATTAAGGAGATTTGAATTTCTGTGTCTCTGAGATTAAATTAAGTGAATTAAAACAAAAAACTGATGTCCAAAATTAAAACAGACAATTGGACATATTCAAAGTGGTTTGAAACTCTTAAATTCTACAATTGTTCCTCATTTTTCTAATATATCCTTAGTCACATTTTCTAGTCAATCCACAACCAGATTTGCCCTTTCTTATCAACATTTTAAAAAAAAAACCCTCAGGGCAAGCAGTAGCAAACTATTCAGTTGTGAAAAGTTCATATCTCTAAGACTAGGTTCATGAGATTAAAAATAATGAATTACACAGTTTACTAACAAAATCACAATATAACCAGCACAAATGAAAAAGAATAAAAATTGACTTCACTATTCAATTTTTGATTTTTTAAAGTATAAAACAAAACTCAGACCCCATGTAGCAAGGGATAAAAAAAGAAAGACCATAAAGCTGCCTTTCCACACCTGCACCCAGAACATGTGTCGAGCACCTTTATCAAGCATGAAAAAGTTCAAATCACTTTTTAAAAAGCAGTCACACTGAAAGCAATTGTGAGCTAAAATTTTGTAATTCATTGTATAGATCACATTTATGTAGACTTTATATTTTGTAGAACTAGCCTCTGAATTTCATTACAATATTTATTGAACAATAATTTGCTTCAGGGCTGGAGTTAGCTCAGTGGCACAAGTGCCTGGCTGGCAAGCACAAGGTCATGAGTACGATCCTGGGCACCAGGAAAAAATAAGAATTTGCTTAAATACGTATAGATGAAACAAGCAAAATGTTACATTCTCTATTTTAAAATTTAAAATAAACAAGATTAATGTAATTATATCATAAACATATAGTAATAAAATTTTTAAAGTTAAAAATAAAAATAGCTTCAGGTGGCCTTAAAATTCATGAGTCAGAGGCATTACAAATCATTGCCATGCAATTATAATTCATTGTTCTGGTTCCCACTTGCCAGCATTACAGGACGACCCATAGAACAACTTAAAAATATTGAGAGGTGTTAAGTACATGTACCAACTTCCCACAAAGAATGTAAACATTATGTACTACGCATATACTAATAAACTAAGCTAAAATAAAAAATCTTCTATTTTTTAAAAAGAAAAATTATTTTCAAATCTGATAGGTTTAGAAAGCTTTCTTTAGAGCAATTATTACACTTTAAGCAGTTTACATTTTGAATAGCATAAAATTTATATAATTTCAGGTAACCAGTCAACCGATCCCATGTGATTCCTACTGCAACCCCAGGCATTTCAAATGAAAGATTCTCTCAATAAGTTTAGAAAAATTCCCATGGCACCAAGTGAGAAGGCATTTCAAAATCAAATTAATATGCCAAAAAAGAATTGCAAACCGTGCAAATACTATAAATTAGTAATGGAGCTAAAATTATTACTGTGGCTTTATTATTTTTAATTCTCCTTTTGCATTCTTATTAAATCTGTATGGACATTTCCTCTTCTGATTTAATAAGACTCTCTGATTCATAAGACAGAGCAAATGTTATACCCCACAAATGAAAATATTGATGAGTACACTGTAAAATACAATTCGCTGGTTTTGATCTCTGGAAATTTAAGTTTGCTTTGACAATGCAGAAACCAATTTCAAATATGATATACCCTACAAAGAAAGTTCAACACAGGAAAACAGTCCCAAATAGTAAGATGTACAGTTTATAAGCTTGAAAATTTAAGACCTGATATAAAGTCTCTCTAAAAAATGTGTATTTGTTTGCAGTTTGCAACAGATTTGAAGCAGTATTTTTTTTTTTTTTTTTTTTTTTTTTTTTTTTTTGGTACGGGGATTGAACTCATGACCTCAAGCTTGCCAGGCAGGTGATTATATCATTGAGCTAAATCCTTGGCCCTAAAGCAGTATTATTTTAGTTTGTTTTCCTCACAATGGTCAAAATGTCATTCATATATTTGAATAACAAAAATCATTCTCTGAGAGAATTTAAACATTTTTCTTTTTAATGGCTCATACTTTCTTATTTTCATCGCTGGCAAGAGTGATCAGAAAGCTCTCTTTGAGTTTTTTAAATGGTCAAATATAAACACGTATGTACACATTAAACAGTATCAATAAAAAGAACAGTTTTGCACTAGGTTCACTTCTCATGTATCCTCTCTTCTCATGGTCCTCTTTCAGTCCCTTGGAGAAAAGCATCATCTTGAATTTTCTGTTAATCACTCCCTTTGTTTCCTTTACAGTTTTTATCAATGCAGGTATGTCTAAGTAGCATTTTATTTCCATTTTGCCAATTTTGAACCTTAATTAAATAGGATACTACTATAAAATTCTTCAAAGATCAATATTTCTTACATTCATCCATGGCAATGTCAGTATCTTATGGCTTTCATCTTCCCAAATGAATAGTATAATATGGTATAAATATATCATGGTATGATACTGAACTGTTGGTCAACATTTGAGTTATTTCCAATTTTAAGCCATTATGAAAATTACTGCTGTGAATAATATACGTGACTTCTGTTACACGTACCCAAGTTTTTTGCTAGAGCAAAAATCTAGGCGAGGAATTGCTAAATTGTACGATATGCACAAGTTACACTGTACAACTGCACAGTGAATCCTATCATATATAATACCACCAGCTGGGAGAGAGACCTCCTATTGCTCGGGTTCTCATAGACAATTATACTGCCAGACCTCAAAAGGTGAGTCAAACTAAAACTCAGGAATTCTATATCAGTCATAGTATTAATTTATATTAACCCACTAATTTGTGGCTGTTGTTTACTCTTTTTAGGTGTTCCTTGATGAACAAAAAATTTTAATGTAATAAAATTTACATATATTCTTTTACGATCTGCAATGTTTGATCTCACTAGTTCACAAAAATATCCCTCTAAGTAAAAATTAAGTAATTATATATTTATAGTTTCATAGTGTCAGTTCACATGTAACTCATCTGAAACTGATTTATATATAGATTGTTCACAGCGAAAACAACTTCAATTTTTTTCACATGGATACGTAGTTAAACTCCCAAAAAGAATGAGTAGCCATTCTGTCCCCAATGATTAACATTATTTTAACAATTTATCAAATGTTCCTTTTCTCTAACATACTATAGTCTCATTAAGATGTATTTAGAATGATGTCTTTTGTAGAACTCTTTAACAATACCGTGCCTGACAAATGATTGATGTCTTAACAGTTACGGGGGAAATTTTTGTTTTTTGCATTCTCTGTATTTCCATGTGGAATCCCAACTGAACATATGTTACAAACTTCCACTCTCTTCTCAATCCTAGCATATGTTTTACGCATTTCCCCATTTCCAGTTCTTGAGCTCAATCATTGAAAATTCTTCAGTTCTGGCTTTTAATGCATGAATTCTTGCTTCATCTGTGTCTAAAAGGTGTTTGCATTTGTCTACTGAGGCTTTACCTCTTTTTTAAAGTATGTGACTGTTTAGAAAATGACTGGTTGTTTTTCATATTTACTTCATCCTTTCTCATATCTCCCAGCTTCTCTTTTATTTACTTAAGTGTATTTAATATTATCGGTTTAAATCTGCATCTGATAATTTTGATATCTGAAAACACTACAGATCTATTTTTCTTCATGCATGCTTCCTACTGATTCTGTACTGTTGTACTTTTTCTTCTTTGCATGTTTTCTTTTTGCTGTTGTTTGGTTTGCTGTTGTTTGTTGTTTAAGTATTTGCCACTCACTTTACAGAGCATTTTATCTGTGAACATTCACTGAGGATATAATAGAAACATGACTTCCAGAAAGGAACAGAATTTCCAATTTTCCTACTATATTGCTGATTCAGTGCAGAGCACTGAATTTAAATTCACCAATTAAATTTTTAAATCTATTCACAGTGTGATCAGAACCTTTCCTCTAGTTCAATTAATGTGCTTAATAGCTTTTAAAAAATATTTTCATCTTACACATAGCATTTTAATAGTTATCAAGCACTGCTCAGGGTATCTAATTTGCCACAATACCAGAACTAGAATTCACACATATTTTGAGCCCTTGTTTCCCCTGCTTTTCTTTCTTACCTATAGTTGGTGAGCTATTCTAAAAGGGCTGCTTTGAATCCTCTGCATACAAGATTTCTGGTTTACAAACCATCAGCAATAACGATGGCTCTGGTATGTGTCCTAGAGTCTGGTAGAAACGCTGGTGGATGACCTCAACTACTGCCAGAGGTAGGACTGAGACTGCAGAAAGCCATTGATACCAAAAAATGTACAACACATCCAATGCTACACTTAAACTCAGTTATTTGGCTCCAGCTATCAAGCTTCACCACATAAAAAATCTTGCAAAAAATTCTGCATTCTTAGGTCTCATATAGAATACTTGTACTCTTACCTACAGGAAGCTGTCCATGGCCTTCTTTTCCTTGCTTCCTGTTTATTTTTGGGCTTTTTCCTTTTCCTTTTTTTTCTTTTCATTTTATTTTGAGACAGAGTCTTGCTTTGTAATTCAGGCTGATCTTGAATTCACTATGTAGCCGAGACTGGCCTGGAGCTTGTGCAGACCTTGCTTTATCTTCCTGAATGCCGGGATTACAGGTTTGCACCAGCACTCTGGACTAGTTTACTTTTCTGATTATCTCTCAGACTCTTGTTCAAATGTATTGACTTGGTCACTAACAATAAATTTTCCTTGGCTTAATCTTTTAGTTCTTTCTTCTGTGTAATATCCCTTCCACATGCCTATTCCTATTTTGTACCATATTCCATTTTTTATTTCCTGGATCTGTGAGTTATTACTAGTCATTCTTTGTCCTCTTTCAGCACCTGACTGACACAGATTTATAAATTACAGTAAAAGAATTCAGAAGAAAATTTCTGGTCTCCTTTAGCAAAAGGTGCATGTACCACTCATACCAGATTGTTAACAAGATTACCTGAATTGGTCTTCCATCAGGTGTCAGCACCTCCTCTGAAAGTTCCATCATCTTCAAGGCCATGAGAGCGATGGGTTTGGCATGGCAGAGGCTTTTCCTGTGCAGTCCTGCCGCAACACAGTACGCATCACCTATTGTTTCCACCTGCAGCAATCAGACAAATCAAATGCAAACATATGATAATGAGTCCGCACAGAAATAATTAGTTATCTGCAGTCATAAATGCTGCTGAAAACATGTCAGGAAAACATCAATAAATTCGGTAATTAGACAACTGCATGTAATCACAGCAGAGTTTACAAACAGCTGCACTCAAATACTGACATCTCACTCTAGGGCTGTTCATTATAACTATAGAGGATCACTGAAATTAGGAACAACCGAAATATAAAATAATTATTCCCCACAAAAATAAAATCATCAGTATTTACCAGATAACTTCCAAATTATGAC
Source organism: Dolichotis patagonum (assembly GCA_004027295.1). Classification (NCBI taxonomy): domain Eukaryota; kingdom Metazoa; phylum Chordata; class Mammalia; order Rodentia; family Caviidae; genus Dolichotis; species Dolichotis patagonum. Next base: position 27,941 of record PVJX010008513.1, read on the forward strand.
CCTTTCAACAGCTTCCATCTTATCTTCTTCAAACTTTCAATAGTCTTTGGAAAGCTTGATTTTCCGAATTTTATTTTCTGAATTTTTCCACCTTCCAAATAATTACACACACACACACACACACACACACACACACGCGCACACACACACACACACACACACTCTGTAATTTGCCATCAGGTTCGCTTCCTGCTTATTTTTTTAACAGTTGTGATACTTAAAATTTCTTAAACTCATGCTCAATGCTATTGTATCAAGCATTTTATGTATATTACAGTATGTCTCATTTTATCAAGACTATTCTAAAAAAATAGAAGAAACTAGAATAAATTATATTTGAGAGATAAATTGAGCTGTAGGGACAAGAAAAGCCTCTGCCATGCCAAACCCATCACTCTAGTGGCCTTGAAGATGATGGATAAATACTGTATTAAATGCCCAATTCCAATATCACATTTTCTGTGAAGTTTTCAATGGTTCATTCATTAATCCATAATAAAAGAACAGATTATTTTTTATTATTTTATTTCAACAGAATTTATTTTTCATTATTTTATTTTTCATTATTTTATTTCAACAGAATTTATTTTTCTGCAGTAGCACTCACCATAGGCCATAGCCAATTCTACTATGTATAAATAATAAATAAACAGCCCATCTGAGATGTGAGCACTTCAGGAGCTTGCCATGTATTTTCCATCTCTGCATCCACAATGCTTAGCATACAGCTAGATAACAAGTATCTAAAAATGAATAAATAAGTTAACTAATCAGGTTAACCATGATATCAATACCAGTCATTTTGTTTGCTTATTTTTATTATCCATTTCATGAGCACCATGGTTATCTTTGTGCTATGTAGATCCCTATAAGAAAAAATATGACCCAATGACTCATTGATATTTTATTCCATCAACAAAAATTTAATATCAGTAATTAAATTTTATGTTATCAGGAAATATGCATAAAATGATTAAATAAATTCAGATCTATCAAGATACTAAAAAATTTCACCTCAAGACTTGCTTTCTTATGCTGGAAAAATGGAAATCAAATTATGCTTAAGTTATGCTGGAAGAATAGAAAGACAATGTAATGTAAGTTAGCAGAAGTTTTATTACTAATGCTAAAATATAGTTCTCCAAAAGAACAGTCACTGAGGAAGTCACCTTGTAAACAATAAATGTCTGAAAGTGATTGTTTACCATTTTCCCCTAATGACAACTGTCCACTCTAATCTTCAAATCATCTCATTCTTTCCTCATGTTACATAGTTTTAAAATCTAGAATCCTATCAATTGAGTACACTTGAAATTAACTTCTGATTTTCAGATATCAGAATTCCTGGGCAGTAAATTATCTGCACAAATTGAACTGCTTTGTAGTCACTCTGAACATGTAAGTTCCTGGAACATGATCTCCTCTTAGAATTTTTATCATCCTCCTCCTCGTCATCATCTTGAACATAATTTCCAATAATTTTTCAGCATAAAACATTGAGTTCCACTAAAGGTAATTTTTTTTTAGAATCTGCATCACAAGAATTCATAATAGTTATATGTTTCAGCTATTTCTTAGGAGGATGTAATGTAGCATGGAGAAGATGAATCAGTTTATTACCAAGTGATATGACAGATAAATGTGTTATAAAGTAAATGAGTACATGAAAGACAAAATCAAAATATGCACAATTTACATAAAGCAAATTCATATTACAAACCATACATAATCATGTAAACATTATTAAAGCATTTAGCTTCCAAAGATTTGCAGGCATCTACTTATCAGAATGATCAGGATGAGGTAGCCGTGCCAAAAACAAAACAAAAAAAAGACATCAAAAAACAGCGACACTAGGTTGTGAAATTCTCACAATTATTTATAAGCATCCAAAATACAAATAAAATCCTTAGAAGATGTTGATTTTATAGACTAAGCTGAATTGTGTGGCAGTAGTTGTATAACTTTCAAATCAGAGTATCTTAAAACAAAAAGGGTTTTACTCCTCTATGGTAAATATTTCTGAGTGTTCAGAAACTGAGTGGAGAAGAAACCTTGCACTACATCTTTTCACTCTAGGAATAAGGCTACAGAAAATCCACATCTGGAACTAGTCATCATGGCAGAGGAAAAGAGGTTCTGACAAACTGTACAGAAACGTGTAACACTTCCTCTCAAATGCGGCACATGTGGCTTGTTCTCAGTATTCATTCACCAAAGCAAGTCACATAGCCACATTTAATGTAAATGGGACAGAAACGTTCAAACTAACTTGTGTACAGAAGACAGAGGCAGAAATAAAAGTTGGTGAATAACATTAACAAGAGAGAGCATGAATGAATAGGTAATCACATAGAAATTTTCAAATATGCAGATGTCTATAACATGTAAATAAGGTATTTATGTGATGCTTTTCTTTCTTCCCAGATACATTCAGCATCTTAAACTAAAAACTTGGAGAAACACTACCACCTTAGTAATGTGACTACTCCCTTCATCAAAGGCAGTTCTCTGCAAGTGTACTAGAAATAGATACACTGTATGTGAACACTTTAGTTGACCTCCTTCAAAATAACTGGCTGACATTGCTTCATAAGGGGCAGGAAAATATAAAGTATTCTATATCAATTTCAACTGCTCTTGAGATTATTTACTTGGGCTACACCAGAGTGAAAAAGTTAACACTTTAAACAGACTATGCAAAACTCTTTATAACATCGACTATGTTCTGAAGCCCATTATAGCTATCTCAGTGTTGCGATGTGGTTTTAAATACAAACACATCATCTAAAATAGTGCATCTCATTTATTTTGAGCAGCTCCCTCCTGTTCTCCCACGACACTGCATAAGAACAAAGATGGCTAAACTAAGCATATAGTGGGAAAAGGATAATGCTTATGCAAATGTGTGAGAAAAGGTGATATCATATCTGAACATAAGAGGAGGCTTAAGAAAAATGTTAAGTACAACTGCTGCTCATGGTATCATAGAAGCTTTCATAAACTTTAAAGAATTCACCCCCTTGGCATATCTTTTCTCAACATTTTAGGATCCAAATCTTTATACTATTTCAGAATAAAGGAAGCACAAATAAATTTCATACAGCTGCATACCCACCTCATCCATATCTTTTATTTCAGTTTTCAATCACTTAAAAGAATTGGTTTTAGGTCCTAACAGAATTGCACTCCCAAAAATAGTTCCCCCACCCTGCTAAGCTCATAATCTAGAAATAACTGGATAGTTTCTATCTCAGGACTCAACCCACACCTTTTCAGGTTTTGCTGCTGTATTTCTGGATCTATAACTTCTTCCATCTTTTTTTGTTTCTTTTCTTTTCTTCTTTCTTTCTTCTTTCTTTCTTTCTTTCTTTCTTTCATTCATTCATTTTTCTCTTGTGGGGTTGAGGCAGGACCTAAAACCTTCTTCTACTTGCTTATGCAGAAAAAAATTTTCATCACCATCATGGTATGAATCGCACTGGGGTGTGTGTGTGTGTGTGTGTGTGTAAGCCTATATGCCATGTTCCTCCCTTCCCCAAGTGGAGATGTGGAGATTGATTTAACTTTTACCCCTGGAAATGCAGAACTCAGTGCGACTTACATAAGAATTGCCAGAGGACACTTTGAAAAATCCATTCAGAGGCCCCACCTGGCTTTACTAAATCAAAATCCAGGTATAATGCAGCTAAGCTACATTTTCACAAACTTCCAAGAGCTTTTCTATTACTCACTAAATTTGAAGTTTCTGGTATGTGATGTAAGATTATTATAATATTTACCCTGATATTCACTTTTTCTCAAGAATCAAAGCACTTTTAGAAAAAAGAGAAGCACTCCCTCCCCTGAACGCTGGCCACTGCTGTGTATTCCATGCCTCTTTCATTCTAGTCATAGGGGTAATAAGCTTTTCCAGACATTCCCATATTTGTCTGAACTATAGTCAACTACAGTCAAATATGAGCGTATGTCTCTCTGTGTATCTGCGCCCCCCCACACACACACACCCCAAATACGAAGAATGATTTGTCACAGTTGATATTTAGTGATCCAGTTTGTTGAATTCAATTAAATATATCTAAGGGGAATGTACATAATGACTCAACAATTCAAATGGAAATAATTATAAATAAAGATTTACTGATAATAGTTTGTCAAAACCATCTCTTCACTCTTTAAAAAAGTCTAATTAAACTTATTTTGGTTCATGTTTTTGACCTACATACTTCTTTCAAAGATGTCTCTTTAGTGCTGAGCTGATACAGCTTGGGAAAGGAGGTCACTGATATAAATAGAACAATGATTTAGCCTGAGAATTACTCCCAGATGAGGAAAAATGGATTCCAAATGACTGCCTATCAAAGAAAGCTCTTCCTCCAATAAAACCCTTAGTAGATCTATCATTATAAATTACAGATCCAACACAGGAATCCTATTATATGGAAAATACTGATACCAGGCCATTTATCATAAAGGTTATTGACTACTGATACATATTAGCAAAGAAAACTTTATTGAAATATATGATCCAATTTTGATTTCAAATCCTCCAGTTAGATGTGGGCAATTCAGAAATTGTCTTGTGTAAACAGCTCTTAAGATCTTTAACAATAAGACTCCAATTGCCCAAGCTCAAACCATTATCATTCTAATTTACTGTTCCAATCAAAATGAAACATTGAATTTTCTTTGCAAAATGCCCTTACCTTTTACTACTGTTCTCATGTTAAAATATATTGCTCTACTCAAGTCCATACACTTATCCTTTATAAGATAATTTTTTAAGAGTCTATTATTTTTAAGAACAGTTTTCTAAAGATTCTTGACTTGCCAGAATTTTAAACATGGCCTCAGAGAATATTAAATATCCACTACACTTTCAATTAACACATAAGAAGTGCTAAATGATGATAACTGATGTCACAAAAGTGAGTAACATGGTCTAAATAACAAACCAAAGTGAAAACACCTCAGTTTAAAATTTATTTCTCAAAGAAGATATCTAAGTACTATTAAATCTAAACATTATTTTTAGATATTTCTGTAGTTAATGTTTTCCATCCCCTGAGATGAAATCTAGTTTTAGAAAGCAAACCTTCCTTAGGCAGTCTTTCTTCAAGGAATCAAATTCATTACACACTTCCAAGTCTATCTCTCATGCCATATCTGTTTTGAAGCTATGCCCTATCTTTCATCAGTATATTAACATTTCTTCTTTTAGAATAACAGTAGAATTTGCTTTTCTATATTTTCATATACTTTCTCAACCATCATCTCGTCTATATTGCTAAATAATTTAGCTCCGAAGCAAGGACAATGTCTTAGTTATCTTTTCAAGTACTGAAGGAACTAGCATAGTAGACATGTAGAGACATAAATATCTAAATATTATATCATGATAATCATGAACTAGGACAATATAGATGAGTGAATCAGCTTTTGAAGTCAAAATCATTGTTATATGAGTCTAAAATATTCAGTCCACTCACCTTGACCAACACAAGAACATACTGAGGTGATCAGATTATTTGCAAGAATGATGGCATGGAAGTGTTTATGTTATTTACTGAAGAAAATTAACCATTTTCTTCAGAGGTCCAACACTGACAGTCTTCCTGTATGTGACTTTCTTGTCCAGGAAATGCTGCCATTGTCACTTGAGTTATGGTTACAACTATTTATTTGTTTTCTCATCCACTTCCCAACCTTAAAAGCTATACCCCACACTACATTTTTCACACTTTTTACAATTTTATTGGTAGATTTTAGATACACATAATGACAACATTCATAATAGGGAATTTGTATCTGTGCACATATATCTTGATTCTTTTTTCCATTCCCCTCCCCTCTTCAGTGCCTCTCCCCTATTTATTTACAAAGCTTTGTTTACATTTTTCCCTTCTATTCTCTTTTTTTCCTTTGTCCTTTCTTTACTTTCTCTCTGCCTCTTCTCTTGTTCTCCTTATCATTTGAACATTTTCTTTCCAATTCTCAATACCTATTATACATTTTGGTACTTATTTACACTTTCGGTTTCTCAGGAAAGGAACAATGTGGTACTTAAAACTGTGTTTCTGATTTATTTCACTTAAGAGTATGTCTCTAAGATCTGGCTATTACAAATTGTGCAGCTATAAACAGGGTGCACATATATCACTGTGGTATATTGTTTTCAATTCTTCTGGGAATATGCCCAAAAGGGGTTAGCTGAGTTAAATGGATCCTCTAATTCTAGTTTTTTGAGGAATCTCCACAGTGATTTCCACAGAGGTTGTACCCAAATGCCCATCAACTGAGGAATGGATAAAAAAGATGTGGTATTTGCATGGAGTACTACTCAGGTATAAAGAATGATAAATGAGGTAAGTGGATGCAACTTGAGAACATACTCATAAGTGAAATAAATCAGGCGTGCATGTGTAAACATTATATTGTCTCCCTAGTGTAAGTAATTGAAAGAGTAAATAAGATCCAAAGGTTACAACAGATATAGCAAAAGGGAAGGAAACTGATGAAAGGGAATGAACAACTGGGATGGAGGAAAGAAGAAAAGAAGAAAGAGAAAAGGAAAAAATATATATTACAAATTGTGCCACCACAAACATGGGTGTGAATTTATCACTGTGTTATGATGCTTTAATTCTTTCAGGAAGATACTCATAATACATTTGAAGTAAGCAAATCTATTAATGCCATCTATGCAAAACTCTTTCATGATTTCTATTTAGTCCTCCAATTAAAATAAAAATCTTTGAAATATCTTTATGTTCTGGCTCCTACCTAATCTTTATCTGTATCTTGTGCCATTCATCTTCATTCTTTAAGTTTCAGCCACACTGTTTTACTTAATGATTCCAACTCCATCACTTATTTAAAAAAGTTAGACTCTGGTTCTACTATCTAGAATCTTTTCCTCTCACTATTCTATATACTGAAGTAACTTCTACTGATCATTTAGATCTCAGTTTACACATCACCTCTTCATGGGTGTCTTCATGCACTCTGCAGATCAAAACAGATATCTCTATTAAATGCTGTAATAACACCATATAATATTTTAATTGCTCTTACTGAGTTTGTAGTTACATACTTGTGTGAGTACAGCTTAAATTCTATCTTCCTCACTAGATGGAAAACTCCACTTCTTTCTTAAGATTTGGTGTGGAGGCTGACACACGGTAAGTTCTCAGGAGACATTTCGTTAAGTAATAAGTAGGTGAAAATGCTCAGATAAGTTTTTAAATCCTCGAGATCACGTAGTTTGAGACATCTCAGAGAGTGCTGCTAGCATGGAAAATATCTAAACAATGCTAAACCCATCACAAAAACAGATGTTAAATCTTTTAGGTTTTCATTTTCTTCTGATAAGGACAAAGTATTTGTTTTACAAAGTTACTGAGAGAATTAAATCAGACAACTTCAAACAGCTCCAGCAATAATCATTATTTTAACTAATTAATCATTAGCTGACTCTGCAATTATTTAATGTCTATTCCCAAAACTCAACTATAGGCACTTAAGAATATCAGAGACTCAAATAAATACAATTATAAAAGGAACCATAAACAACAAATACTACAGAAGTGCAAAGGATCATAAAAGACTATAATGAATAACTGGATAACCTAGGAAAACAGATAAATTACTACAAACATACAGCTTAGAATGAGTCATGAAATAGAAAAATATGAACAGATCAAAACCAAATATATTGAATCAGGAATCAAAAACCTCCCAACAATTAGAAACTCAGAACCTGATGACTTCAAATATGAGTTGTAACAAAAATTTAAAGAATTAATATTAAACCTTCACAAAATTGAAAATATTGAACAAGAAAAACACTTCCAACTCATTTTGTAAACCATCATAACTCTAATCTCAACCTGAGTTAAGGACATAATAAGAAAGTTATGGGCCAACATGGAAGTGAACAGAGACACAAAATTCTCAGCAAAACACTAGCTAACCAAATTCAATGGCACACTGAAAAGACCATACACCATGATTTCATGGGATTTATTCCCAGGGTGCAAGGATATAGAATGCTTAATATCATCAATCAATTAGTGTGACATACCACATTAATAGAATACAATGAAACACTACTCAGCAATGAAAGAGTGATAAAGTGGAGTCATTTGTAGGAAAATGGGACACCTTGAGACAATACTGTTAAGTGAAATAACAAAAACAGAAGCACAAATACTGCATGCTTTCTCTTATATGAAAAACTCGAAGTATAATTGAGTTGAAAAGTAAAATAAAAGATAGATGACAATAACATAGGGAAATAGATCCTTCACAAACTGCAAGCAGATTTAGAAATGCAGAAAGTGAAAACGAAGGGAAGGGTAAAGGGAAGTGAAAAGAATTAAGATGTGTTTTTCACATTTACCACCTCCCTATAGTGAATATGGTCATTATGCACAGAAAATATGTATTAATAAACATAAGAAAATCCATAGGATCATCTCAACAGATGCAGAAAAGGTATTTGATAATATTCAGCACTGTTTTATGAAAAACAGTAGCAAATTAGGTGTGTGTGTGTATAATATGTATGTATATGTATGTGTATATGTGTGCGTGTGTGTGTGTGTGTGTGTGTGTGTATTGGGGATCAAACTCATGACCTTGCACTTGCCAGGCAGATGCTTATGTTGCTGAGCTAAATCCCTGGCCCACAATTAGATTAATTAAGAATGTCATGAAAATAAATATTATCCCACGATACAAGTGAAAGATTATCATTAATCTTATGGGTATGACTGCACCAATATCCAATATCTATCTTTTATTAGTCAATATTGAAAAAGTTAAAATCTCAACTCAAACTACTTGCCATTATTACTACATATTTAATATGAGCAATTCACTTTTAGTTTGTGCATATTTTGCAATTTTAACTTTACTACATGGTAGTTAGACCAATGTGTTTGTCAGAAAATCACTTAGCAATAAAAATTTTCTTCAGAGACAGAAAAACTGTCATAAAATAATTGTTTCAGATACCTTGAGCTGTTTTGGAGAGGATTTCTGGCATGCTTTCGAATGTGGATATATTAGTTATTGCTCCAACATTTATGATAACCAAGTTTTAGGTGAGTTTCCCAAAAGGGAAGTTGATCAGGTGATCTTCTAGTATCACAACTAACTCTCACTTATCTGACAAAATAACATCAATGCAATGTATAAATCTTGATTATATTTTATAACAAAATTTTAATTAATATTGCTTTATAAGAAAAAATCTGTAAATGTCTCCCACTAATTACCACTGAACAATTGTGATTTAAAAAGTGTGAATCCCTTAAAGGAAAACGAAACTAAATGACTACATATTTATTAGCTGTGTTCCAGTCACATTGATAAATGCCTTATGATATTGCATTTTGCAGAACAATTTTGTGGTTTAGGTGACATTATGTCCCTTTTGCAAATGTATTTAGTAAAGAGTAGAAATTTTATTTGAATTTGATGCTATTTCAATTAATAGCTCATGTTTTAGGAAACAGTAGATCAAATCATTCATGTACTAGGTAGTTAGTGTTCCTAATTAATTAGACATAGAACCAGGACCAAAGACTGCTTTGGCATTTACATATATAAAACTACATATGTTGCATTTTTTTCTCCAGTTAATATCCTTCTTGTGGTCCATTTGACAATTACCAGTCGGATTTCATCTCTTTAAAATGAGAATAATAGCATGCCCTAGTCGTACCATGAGGCTGAAAGGGACTGACAACCAAAAGTCCATACTGTTTGAAGGACTCTCAATATCATAGTTGTAGGAGAGTTTTCAATTTGTAAACTGCAATTTGAACCTGACCCTAGAGTTTTAAGCATATAAGTGGACCTCATTTTTCAAGGTCTTCTGCAATCAGCACTATTTTTGAATATGTGTTGGATATCATAGACTTCTCTTTGAAAAAGTGAAAGAAAATTTTCATACAGAAATTATAAGAACAATTCCAATGCAGTAGAAGAGCATATGAAATTCAAAGTTTCAATCAGTGAAATAGACTGGCTGAAGCATATACTGTGGTAACCAGAATGATTCAAAATATAAGCTATCATCTGTTAATGGCACAGCTGAAAGAAACTCTTAAAGGCCCCCTGATTCTAAGAGATGCTGAAATTTCAGTGTTGGAGCTATATATGGTTGCTAGGAAAATGTTCCTAAAGCACAAATTACATTTTTGAAATAGTTTGTTTATTTTTGAAACATATCTTAAACTAGAAAAATGAAAATTTAACTAAATCATATAGTAAACCTATATCTAACAGTATACTCCATGGTGAATATCTGAAAACTTTTCCTCCAAGAACAGGACAGATTTACCCAGTATTACCACTATTGTTAACTTGGAACATTACAATGGGGCAACTGGGTTCATCCCTTCCTTTTTTACTATAAATTTGTACTTTAGAATAATTGTACCCAGCTGTGCATATCAGTGCCTTTCACTGAGGGATACAGGGAGCAATCTATGTGTTTACACACTGGGTTTGATGAACAGTACAGTGTGTGCACATGTGTGTAAAAGTGGCAAAATGGAATTTTACCCACATTATGCTTCTTCTAATTGCTTTTGCATATGGTTATTTGAGCATCACAGAGGGTAAACTGACCCACACCACTCCAAGATTCGATAAAAATTAAATAAAATATTTTCTTTTGACATTTCTTGTAGAAGTAGCCCGATTCAGTACAATGGCACATGAAAATCTAGATTTGAAAGTTTTGAAGGAGGTCAAAAGGGAATCATTAGATTACTCACGAATGAACAATGAAGATGATCCCTTATGGTACATACATAACAGAACAGTGGTGTTCACGCTGGTAAAACTAGTAAACAAATTCAGTAAAACTACAGAATATATAAAAGCACTTGTGATTCTATGCATGAACAATAAACTACATCAACCTCCAAACTTTTTAAAATCCATTTACAATAACAACAAAAAAGAATAACATACTTAGGAATAAATTTAATCAAGAGAGGGAAGGATCTGCAGATCTATAAGAACCTAGGGAAGATGATACAAATGCACTACAAGAAGCTCTTTCCCTTGTCTATTCTTTTTTTACATCTACCATTGCTTCTGAGTCTTTCTATTGTATCCAAATAATGCTAATAACCTCACAAAATAAACCCAAACACAGAAGCGTTTTATCTATTGCTGTGCACAATTTATACACAACGTTTGTGCGCACAGAAACACATCTATGCCAACATTTATGAGTACATATACAATGTCTGGACACACATACATACATCCTAGGAAGGCACATATATATCTGCTTGAGAAATAATTGTAGCTAACATTTTTATCTTCTACCACTGAAAAGACAGTGTTCAAAGAATTTTGCATAGATCTTATTTGAAGGTTCATAAAATATAACTACATGGTAAATAAAACTATCCTCTTGATTTACTTAGGAAATTGAGATAGAGAAGCTAAGTAAGCCGTTAAGGTGGAACAATGGGAAATTCCAAATGGAGTACTGAAATTAACACTGAAGTTGCATAGCCTCAGTTGAATACAATCAGAGGAACAGAAAGAATGATCCAACCCTCAACTTGCCTCTTCATTATCAGCAACTTAAGTACTTGCCAAAGGCAAAAAACACATGCAACAAATCCCTCTGCAACAATTTGTAGAGCACTGTGGTATTTTGAAACTGAAAATATAATCTCTTAGTAGAAAAGATAAAAGAATAGAATGCATATCTGTGATTTTCACCTCTCCTCTTAAGGCATATAAATTAGTTTTCTTCAATTCATTAAAATTTTGCTAAAAATACACTCTAATTTTATAACCTTTTATTAGCTTCTCTGGGAGTTATGCTTCCTTATCAAGAAAGCTAAAAATGTTTACTGAATGAGAAAATAAATGAATTCAGTAACAGTTTTCTCCAAATCCCTCTTTTCTAACTTACTGGAAGGCACTGTTTCTTCATTCTCAATCTAGTAGCAGGAAAAATAAATGAACTCATGTGGATGGAGACTATCGAAAAGAGTAAGTATAAGTTGCTAGTAGTGTTCAATTTCCAAAGTGTGTGCACTGATTATTAAAGCAAAGAATACGCTAACTTTGGAGAAAAAAGTATCCAGTTACTCTTTGTTATATGTAACTTGTACTTAGAACAAGTAAATAAAATAAAATGATATACACATAAATAGAATTTTAAGAATAACCCAAGCACTTTGAAAGACTCTTGTTGTATTGCAGAACTAAACAAGAGGAAAAGGAAATATTTCATTTTCTGCAAAACTCAATTTATGCTGAAGTGATATTCTTGAGATTTTGCTTTATTTTCTGAAAGCTCACTGAAAGTCCAGCAAACAGCTTTACTGTCTGCACATTGTCAAATGTTAAAACAAATCAAAATTCTTGGTGCATAAAGTTCTGCAACCTTCGAACTTTATGTGAGAAATGCCTATTTGCATCTTTCACCAAGAAGGTTGAAAATGGGGATCTAGGTCTGTGATACCTTCTTCCTCCAATACACAATCCATGTGTTCCCACAGCCTAGGTATCTTCAAACCTGAAGGGCTTGCCTGGAACTCAGTCCCTCTGGGACATTAAGATACATTGAGGTAGACATTCCTCACCTTATAAGCAAACCTTTTACTATGGATATTTATCACTATTTACTTCTGAATTCGGTAAGTCATAGAGTATGTTATAGTTAGAATGCATCTCTCGAAATTCATGTATTGAACATGTGTTTGGTCCATGAGGGCTCCACTCATGAACAAATCCATGCCACTGTTTAAAAAGTGTGCAGAAGTGGGTTTGTTCTCTATCCCTTCAGACTTCTGCCATATAAGGGTGCAGCAAAAAGGTCCACACAAAGCGCTGGCCCCTCAGTCATGGATTTCCCAATCTTCAGAAGTGTGAGAGAATAAATTGCTCTTCTTGATAATCTACCCAAGCTCTGGTGCTCTGCTCTAAAAAAGTATAAACATATAAGACAGTATTATGGACTTTTTCTTTCAACATAGTTAAACAACTAAAAGGCCTTAAAGTTAAGAGGAGGCTAAATTAAAAGAATCTACTTATATAAGTGAAATGTACATGATGTTAATGGCTCTTGTGAAGCTTTACTTTGGTATTATATTCATGGAGGTTTGGAGCTTAAACACAATGTTTGCAGGGGCCTGGAGAGATTTTTTCCAGAGGAACTCTAAACATCTGGCAACTTTCCAATAGTATTAATGCAAGGGTATCCCTAAATACATTCCTATGTATTTTCAAATATGGATATAAGTAACCAGCTAACCCTAGTATCTTTATGGATCTGATTCTCATCTTGGCACTTGAAAGGTCAGGGGCATCTCTGTATCCTTTGAAGAAGCTGAGATCTTTTGTTCCCCTTCTGTATTGCTGTCCTTTGTACCCAGCTCTTCGCAGCTTGGTCATCCCCAGGGCAAAGTCTCTGATTTCATGTCATAATTTGTCTTGATGCTTACCTTTGTACTTGCTTCAGGACACTGTTTGCTATGATCTATACTGCATGTGCCCAGACTAAGGTCTTATGTCCTCTGAGATTGTCTCTGGGTTTCTGTTTCCTCCTATTTTGCTGATTGTCCTAGACTCTGTTTTTCTAGGTAGATTTATAACTATTGCATTCTCTTGCCAATATGAACTCTGTGTCATTGTTTTTCAGTTCTTTGCACCAAATCTCATGTTTAGTAGAATTCTGCTCCTGGATGCCCCATGTTATTATGCTGCTCCTTTTCCCCAATTCAGGTCCAACACTGATGCTAATAATGTTTAACGCCAACAACATTTGCAAACTATGGTAGAAAATTTCCCCTTTTCCCTAACAGAGGTAAATACTTTATCATTTTTCTTACATTTGGTTAAGCAAAGTGATTTAAAAAAAAATCTTACCAACCTTTATACAGTTTCTACTTTAAAGTATACTCCTTATTGCCAGCACCTGGAATTATTTTTCTTATGTCTCTCTCGGAAGACTACTTCTCTGTGGGAAAAATTAAGAGAGAAGGGGGAAGTACCAGCTGTTTTTAACCCAGGGAGAACTGTAGGTGAGATGCAGCATCTCAGATCGCCTTACCATTTGCACTGAAGAAAGAATGGCAGCTTTGGTCATAGATCACACAGTTTTTCTCATCACTTAACAGCAGAATATTAGTCAGATATCAAGTACAATTATGGATTGCACATTGAACTTAAAAATTTCTACTAGTTTTATAATTCAATTTTTATGCAGTTCATAACCTAGACTTCTGGGGAAAGTATAGACTTTAGAATCAGACAATTCTCAATTCAAATTTTAATATTATCTGGTTTATTTATCTTTTTGGACACATTTTCTTTATCTGAAAACAGAAATACTATAGTGACTGGGTGTCATAAGGAACTAAATGAGATCATTTATATTTTACTTGTTTCTAAAAAACACTGTATAGCCTATAGTTAGGTACATGAAAACACATTCTAACATCCCCACATGTCCAGATATGCCCACCTGAGAAATAATAACGGCAGCTAGCTTTACGTTCACTATTTATACCAGATGTTATTCTAATCACTTTGCTCCATGGGCTCATTAAATTGATTAAAATGCAATGAGATACATGTACTTTGAGTCTTAATTTTAGAGGGTGTACTACTAAGAAATGTGAAGCTAGGAAAGTGGCTAAAGGGGAAACGAGATGAACTATAAGGAGCACATCTGAGATGGCACTGAGACGTTACTGCCTTGACAAAACGAGTGAGAAAGACTAAAAAATGGCATAGGTTTCTCCTTGCTTCTTCCCTATCTCATACCAACGTGCTTGTTGAAGGCAAACATGAAATAAAGTAAAGCCTGCATTAATTCTTGACTATCCAATGCTGTTGGTATTATTGAGGTTACTTTACTATCATCTTCTTCATCATCAAAAGTCATTGATATAATAAACTAGAGTTACTAGTTCTTTATTTTCTATACTATACCCTGAGGAGAAAAATTTAAATTTAACATCATTTATGTTGTTTTTGCTGAATATATCTGCCTTTATAATTGCAAGAGAATCAAAATTACAATCCATGCTTTCTAAAATTTTCCCAGCTCTTATTTAGTATTCACACACCTATAACATCTTGGCAGTCAAGCATTGTGAAGGTTTTAATTTTCTGAATGTTTTGAATATGCATAGTAAAATCTGTTACTTCTTCCCATACCACCTACTTTAGATCAAGCTTGCTTATTTTAACAGAGCCTCCTTATTATGGCTTAGTTTCACTGAATTCTCCCCTATAATTATAATTTGTCACTGTAGTCCCCAGTGATAGAGAAAAGTTAAATAATGGGAACAGAAACCAGAAGTATAGAAACTTGGCTCCCGTGATATAGTGACTTTAAACGACCCTTTCAGCCACCCTTTATAGTTCTTTTGACACTCAACTTTATATGGTTTCCTTTCATATTTCTACATACAACAAAAGTATGCTGTACATTTTTCTTTTTGGTAGGATGATTCTGTTCAAATTATACCCATAATTTAAATGTAGCAAAACTCTTTCTCATTTTAGGAAACCAGCAGAGTTGGAGTCATTCAAAAAACATAGCATTTGGGATTTTAAAAATTTCAACAGCAATTAAGATTTTTGCAAATAGTGTATGATATAAAATAGCAATAGTTCATGATATAAAAAAGCAGAGAGTAGCCAGGCACAGTGGCACATACCTATAATCCTCATTCCTGGAGTCTGAGACCAGAGGTCTCTTAAGTTCAAGTACAGCCTGGCAATTTCAAAACTTACTAAGATCTTGTGTTAAAATTCTAAAAATACAAATAAAAAGGGTTGGGTATGTAGCTCAGTGTGAAACCCCTAGACTCAGTGCCTATTACCACAAGGGAAGGAAGGAAGGAAGAAAAAAGGAAGGAAGGAAGGAAGGAAGGAAGGAAGGAAGGAAGGAAGGAAGGCAGAGAGACAGAAAAGCAAAGAGCTCACGGTACAAATTTTCTAAGAAACAAAGAATGATTATATGTTTAGAAAGTAGGCATTTCAAATAGAGAATTTTGAGAATGTATAACTTATATACCTTCAAATTTATTTCTCATAATAAAAGTTTTTTTATCCTATACAATGAGGTAATATTCTTTCTTTGTCTTTCCTTCTCTGGTCATACATATTATCATTCTGGCTCCAGCACACTGTGTGTTTAGTCTGGATTTTCCCAAACTCAACAACTCAAATCCTGAGTAAAGAGCCAAAGCTGCCTTATATATCTGTATCTCAGGGACATGTATAAATAGCATTGAAAATATGTTAAAAACACTAGCGCAGGAATCTCATCACTGATACTTTATTGCCTAAATGCTATAAGCAAATTTAGATTCAGAAAATTTGTGAACTATAGCTTTTTTTAATGAAAGACTAAAACAATAGTTGAGTATCACAGAGACAGAAGCTCCCTTTTGCCTTTCCAATAGTTATTTAGCACCCTTAAACCCTGCCAATAGTTATTTATAACTATATGGAAGTGTCCATGGTTTAATAACATATAGCAAAGTTTGATGGTGATACATTTTCACAGATTTTCTTTTTCTGTACAGCATCCTAGTTCATCACAAGGAAAGGGACACTCAATGCTGATGAATTTAATTATAATTTTAAGGTTTGATGCTATTTTGGCAGCCTCACAGGACACTACATTTTTTTTTCCTCAAAACCTGGCACTTTATTTAAATAAGGGGTTCCCATTTTTTTTTTTTTTTGTCAAAAGTGAATCTATGTCTCATTCTTATTTACTTATACTAAATTTAGGGCTTAAAACAAATTACTGTTTTAGCTGGAGAAAGCTAATGCTAAAACTCCATGATTTAGAAGAAGAAAGGAGGTTACAGCATTTGATGCAATGATGCCCAAGTCTAGAGCAAGGAAAGTGCTGGCAAATGCAGGCTGATGCCCACTCTATCCTGGAAATGACAGGCTATCACAATGATGCATTTATTATCGTGTCTCTCTGGCTTAGAATCAGACACTTGGCTACCTCTGCAGAGTATAAAGAAGTTAGGGATAATTTATGTATTAATTCTAATTTTGTGTAACAAGACAAATCCCTCGTATATCTTCCACACTTAACCACTCATAAGAGACTAAGTAAAATATTGTACATTGTATACTGTATAAAATAGAGCTACAGTATTTTTTTCTCCAAGGATCCATGCCTTAATTAAAACATCCTTTAGATCATAATATGAAGTTTACAAAGTGAAACAGGTTTTTTTTTTAATCTGCCTATATGCAGATAATACTATAAAAAGAAGTAGGTGGTCTAGATGGATTATGAAAGAAGAAAATAAAAACTTGCTATTCATAACTATCAATAGCTATGGATATCACCACCCTTTGTATAAAAAAAATCCATTCTGACATGAGTACTTTATGAAAAATTCCACATAAATTTGCAGAGTTGTTCATTAAGTAGATGTGGGGATGAATTATTTGAGGTATTGCAATGATTTTAATAAGAAATTAACAAAGACTCTGCCAAATCAAATAAAAGGTGAATGGTACACATTTAGAAAGTTTTTTCATTAAATAATTTATAAATAAAGTGCTTACACTAAAAGCTATTGATCATTTGAGAAACAGTCACTATCTTTGCAGGTATTCTTTTCAAATTAAAGAGGTCTAAATTAACTGAAAATGTGTAAAACACTGATTAATCATGGTTTAAATGGTAATTCAATATATATTTCAATATTTTATTTCCTTTTAATTGTCAACTAAAACTCTTAGCTTACATTGGAACATGATTTCCTAAGCAAGAATAACTACATTGTTTAAAGTTGCCTAGAATTCAGCAAGTCTAATTTTAATAATAATAATGAAGTTAGAGTACTAGCTCTGCAGATAGACTTCTTTCCTGAGCAATATCATGATTCAAGGTTTATGTCAATATTGTAAGTTGTCTCATAATGAATGTTTACTCATAAAGCAGAAATGTCTGCATTTTATGTAAAACTTTAGAAAATTAAGAGGTATAGATTGTTTGCTACCAAGTTTAAATTAAGCAGTATACTTTTGCAATTTAATTAAAATGTTAATTTACTGTTTAATCCCCATTACCTTGTAAATATCCAGAAATCCACATTGATGGTCAAATCTGGTGTACAGTTCATTCAGCATGCTGATCACCTGCATTGGAGTGCACTGGGCACAAATAGCTGTAAAGCCCACAATGTCCGAAAAGAGCATGGTGACATCATCAAACTTTCTGGCCTGCACTTGTTGTCCTTGCCACAGCTGTTGGGCTACATCACCCGGGAAAATAGAATATAGAAGATCCACTGTCTTCTTTTTCTCTTCTTCCAGGGCCTGATGAGTCCTTTCTAAAGTAGCCTTTAATTTGTCCATTCTCTTCTTCAAGCCGTCTTGGGCCTTGGCTTGCTCACCGACCAGAATGACATCCCGGGTGGCATCGTGGATAGGGATGTCTGAGAGATGCAGCCCTCGACCCATGAGTTCATCCAACTTGTCCACACATGGGGAGCCCAAAAACAAGATGGAATTTGATTCTGGGACATGAATCATTTGTCCTTTGATTTCCATAACCTGTGAAATTAACATGGAATATTGATCAGTAGTCTTCACACAGCAAGTTAACAAATAATAACACTATCTGATGAATAGGAAGAATTAGAGATGTTTTCTTAACTATGATGATTTGGTGCACTCATGTGTGCAAATCTTAATCTGATGCAGGATCAATATAAACTGCATGCTTCAGAACAGAAACAATTATTTTGTATCTCACTCAACTACCTTTCTAAAGAGAAATAATAAAATGCAAAATGAGATCAATGAAAAGTGAAGTAGGCAACATTTTCTATTCAAGAGCAAATTACTCCCAGGTACATCATGGAACTGTTTTATAAGTCAATTTAAAAACTTTCAGCCTGCTTCATAATACAATCAGGATAAATCCACCTGTCAAAATAACTACATTTAACTGTCATTAAAATAACACTTCTTTCAAAATATAAATCTAAAAGCTTAAAATGAATCAAAATAATTATTTGTTCTTATCTATGTCATTTTTTAACCATTCATTCTCATTGGAAAATGTAAGTCATTGCAACAGACCATAGTGGATGGTTCACTTAGTATTAAAAGCAACTTAAATCAGGTATCATTGAGCCAGTATTACTAGAAAATAACAACTATTCAATCAATGTGTTTATAAAACTAAAAATAAATCCCCAAATTAGAGTATCACTATAGAATTCAATCAGTAAGTGAGAATCTGAGGGTTACTAATTTAACCTTCTCCCTCTATTTTATGTTCTTTCTGTGAATTTGGGGTATTAACAGTTAAAAAAAAAACTTTGTGAACATAAGATTCTGTAATCTTAACTTGGTACCTCAATGAGCAACTTCAGGAGGGATGAGCACCAGTAGGAAAGGAAAAAAAGACACAGATTTCAGCTACCTAAATATAGGCACTTGGATTAAACTGAGGTATTTCAGCACACCTGGGGAGGAAATGTTGTACCAGAAACAAACTGGCAAAGTGTTGACCAACTGGGACTGTGAACCAGTGTCATCTATGTCATTTTCTACTACCACATGGAATGCATTCAGCAAAATTGTTTTCCTTTATTTTTCATAGCATGAAATAATTTGGTTCATTAAAGAAACAAACAGTAAGGAGTAAATTTGGGGTAAGCTATAAGGGCTGGCATTTTTAAGCATATATATATGCTGATTGATGAATATATATATATATATTCATCATACAGCATTCACCAAAATCTCATTTATTTTGTTAATCATACAGCATTCACCAAAGTCTCATTTATATAACGAAATACAACTGAATCCCTGAGGGAAAATGATGTTGTAAAGACCAGAGCAAATCACAGCCCTCCCTAGCATTGAGATACAGTACCTAGCATTGAGATACAGTACCTAGCATTGAGATACCTGGAAGACAACCATTTAGCAAAGAGAAAAAGAAGAGCTTTGGGAATCAAGAAACAGTGGACAGGAAAACTAGAAATCACAGAGAAACTGAAAAAATCTGAAGAAAATGCAGAGGAAACAATGAAGCCCTAAGTGCTTGTGCCCTTCTGTGTGTCCCAACTGGAGACTGTGTGCCACTGTCTCCAGTTAGGGTTACTGCTAGGATCTTGTGCCCAGCCTGCTCCAAGGCTCCTCTGGCCATGTTGGGATGTGACCAACTCCAGGTCCCAGAGAAGAGGACCTGCTTGCACAAACCAAGCTAAGCCCAGGAAGGATGAAAAATCCCATTGATACACAATAGCTAGGCAGAGCTAACCCTAAGAAAAGTCCATGGTTATTTTAAGATGCAAACACACTAACTTGGCAGGCCCAAGTGGAAGAAAGTATTCACTGCAGGCTCCCTTGTATTTGGCTGTGATACAATCAGGAGCCATTTAGTGAAGAGTTTGTGTCGAAGATTGAGCTACTTTGGGAATCAAGACAATACAAAATATGAATTGTGATTTTGGCAAAGATTTACAAATTATGAAAAGGAAGCAGACAGAAATAAAAATATTAAAAAGTCAATAGAATATATGGGTAACATATTTGATCAACATCAGGACAGAGTGTCCTAAACTGAAGACAACACAAATACAGCAGATCATAAACTCAATGACACACTAAAGATGACAGGAAACCATGCAAGCTGAATCCAATAGCTGCCAGATTACTGAAAAAGAAAAAAGCCACTCAGAATTATAGGAATAAAGGAAGGCTTAGAAGACAACTTAAAATGTATAAAAACAAATGTATTCACAACTTGACCATAAAGACTTCCTTTCAAAAGTGAGACTCTGCCCTGGACACTTTGGGTGGCGTTTGGAATGTGACTTCTAAATAAAATCATTAACCTTTTCACTTTATTTCATTATCTACTCACCAGCTATATCTTAATTTTAAAATAGTGTATTTGAAATATGATTTTCAAATTTGTTTTATTGTCTTCATGTGATAATTCTAATTTCTTTGAGGTATACTATGAACCTTGGTAGGTGCATTGTAGCTACAGGTTGTATTTTATGTTGTTTGGATGATTTTTCTTAAGTGTAATAAAACACTAATTTTTAATAATACAAAAGTATATTCAACTAATATCACAGCAAAAAAAAAAAAACCCCTTCCAAATCTAGAGAAAGAATTCAACATGCAAGTATAAGAGGCATTCAGAAGTCCAATTAGCCAACAACCAGAAAAGAATCTCTATACAGCACAGCATAATCAAAATTCTAGAAGTTCAAGGAAAGGAAAAAATGCTAAAGGCTGTTAGAGAAAAAACTCACGTCTATCAGAATTTCTTCAGCACAAATTTTAAAGTGCAGAATAGTTTGACATGAAGTTTTTCAAGCCCTAACCAAAAACTATTGTCAACTCAGACTTGTATACCCTGCAAAACTAGCCTTCAAAACTGATGGAGAAGTAGAGACATTACACAACAAAAATTCTAAAGAAATACATGATTGTTAAACTAGCACTGCAGAAAATACTTAAAGGAATCTCAGTCAAAGACAGAGAGATCCCCAGCACCAAAAAGCACAAAGGAAAGTATATTTCTAACTAAGAGAACAGTGAAACAAAAGGGAAAAAATAAAGGAATCACCATTGAAAAAATAATGCAATAGCAGGGCTCAATAAATACCTTACAATAGTAACTGCTGCTATCAACTATTTCAACTTCCTATTCAAAAGATGCTGACGGGAAAGTTGGATCATAAAATAAAATTCATCCACATGTTACCTACAGGAGATGTACCTCATCCAAACAGAAGCACATTGACTGAAATAGGTAAGTACCGAAAAGGCCTATAAGCCCATTAACAGATGAATGCCTAAAGAAAATAGTGTCTGTCTGTCTGTCTGTCTGTCTCCCTCCCCCTATATATTTATACACACACACATAATGAACCACTACTCAGCCATAACGAAGGAAAAATATGAGTCACTTGTAGGAAAACGGGTGGTGTACTTGGAGTCCATGTTACTATGTGAAGTAAGTCAGATATAAAAAGTTAATATTGCATGGTTCCTCTTAATTGAAACACATAAAACATAAATAATTTAAAGAGCAAAATAAAATAAAGGTGATAGGGAATTGAAAGATAGACTTTATGGATATAAAAAGGGGCCCTGAGGATGAGTGGAAAAAGGAGGGAGGTGAAGGGAGGAGAAAGTATGAAGGAACAAGACACAATATGTATCCACATAATATAACACAATGAATTAAACATTATGCATTATAAACAGTAATAAAAACTTTAGAACAATGAATCTCTGCTAGATGTGATAATTTTTATGAAGCAAAATGTTCATTTTTATCTTATTTAAAGGTTTTGTTAAAATTCAGTATTTTGTCCTTTTATTTATAATCTTTGTTTATTCACTTAAGTATTATATAGATCCCATTCCCATCACTCTCACAGTCCAGGAAGGTTTATATTTGTAATCCCAAGGATAAATTATTGGAATTCTAGTGAGTTAATTCCAATATACCACTTCCAGTACAACCCAAAGTGAGAATAAAGACACTAAAACATTTTTACAATTATGAGGAGCCAAGCGGTCCTAAATCCAGCCAAGATGGTGGTCTACAAGAAAAAGGCCACACTCACAGCCCAACCTGGGTTTTATTAATTCTCCATGAGAGGAGTGGCTCAGGGATGAGAGACAGTAAAAGTGGCAGGAAATATGTGACTGTTGTGCTAAGTAGGAGGTTTGAGATCACCTCTGTGATATGCAGAGCAAGAAATGCAAAGAGTAATCTGCATAACACAGCTGAGGTAGTAGCTAATAATCTGGGGTCTGTGCTTCAGTTCTGATGCACAACCCTTTTGCCCTGGGAAGTGACAGCTTCTTTCTTGGGGTTCATTCCCAGCCAACAGTGTGGAACAGGGCTCTCCATCCCACCTGGCTCCACCATGTATTCAGGGAGTCACTGAGCCGAGTAACACTAACCTGTGGCTTTGCTGCAGATGACACTTCAGCTAGCCCGATTTACACTGCTTAAAGCCAACTGAAGGGAAAAAGAGCCTGGGCAGCTCTGTAAGATCAATACACTGAGACAGGGCCAACTTTATCCAAAATGGAGATATTTGTTCTTCTTTTCCTGGAGTCCAGGAGAGTCATCTGAGTGGTTCCCCACAACATACAGCAACATCCACAGCCCCATATTACTTTGCACAGTCATAAATACACTTTAAATAAAACAGAGCAGAATGTGGCATTAGGTGGTGTCTCAGAGCTGGAACATAAGCAAGTCCATAAGATAGCTAGTAAGTATATTAATCAAAGGTAAATTACAAAATTACTTCAACAAATGTTTTAGACTGTACTTGTATTTAAGGAATAATGACAAAAAGATTGGCTAAACATACGCAGTACGTAACAATTACTGTTGAGTAGCTTTAATCTGTGATTGACTCTATTTTCAGAACCCCAGGATTCTTTATGGAGAAAACTAACATGTAACCAGGTACAGCGGTATATGCCTACAATCTCAGCTCTAGGAGGCTAAAGCAGGAGGAGTTATACTCCAGTCTGGGTTACATAGCAATATCCTGTCTCAAAACTTACAAATAAAATAATATAAAATACAATAATTTAAAATTTTAAAAGCACTAGAGAGGTAAATAAATGCAAAGGCTCTGGTGTTCAGTTCCTAGTGGCACCAAAAAACCCTCCAAAATCCAATAACCTCCCAGAAATCCATTAGAATTAATAAATTCACTAAATCTATTTGTGAAAATCAGTAGTATTTCTATATACAAACAGCAACTATCCAAAAAAGGAATCAAGAAAACAATTCCATTTAAAATAATATCAAAAAAAGTAATAAATAAAAAGACAAACAGAAAAAAAGTATTAGGCATCACTTTAACCAATAAGACGAGAGAACTATACACTGAAAATTATAAAGCATTCATGAAAAATACTGACCAAGAATCCAAAGGACAGCTAGACTATGGTTTAGGATTGAAGATATTAACATTGTTAAAATATTCACACTATAGAAAACCAAGCATGAAATTTGTATGCCATCACACACAAAAAAAATACAAATAGCCAAAGAAATCGTGAACAAAGAACAAGGCTTAGGCATCATAGTTTCAAACCGTCAAAAAGTATATTCCATAGCTAAACTAAGCATAACAGCATGGTATGCCTATTAACAGCCAACACACTGCTGAAAGTACATTGTGAGTCTGGAAATAAGTCCACATACTTACAATACATAATCTTTGACAAAAGTGTCAGGGGCAGAGAATGAGAAAATGACAACCTTTTTAATAAAGGGTGATGAAAAGACTGAATATCCCACATGCAGTAGAACTCAACTAGACCCTTACACAGACCCTTAACTAGACCCTTACCTAAGACCCTTAACTAGATACCTACCCACACCATAAAACATCAACACAAAATAGATTATAGACTTATGAGGAATCATAAGGCCCAAAACTGTAAAGTTAAAGGCAGAAAATACGGTGAGACACTTCGTTGGTGATAGTCTAGGTGACAATGTCTTTGGAAGTGACCCTAAAACTACACGAAACAAAACCAAAACATAAACAAGTGAGGTTACATAAAACTAAAAATCTCTACAGCAAATAAAGCAATCAATAGAATTAGGAGACAATCTGCAGTATGGGATGAAATGTTTGCAAATTAGACATGATAAAAAAAAATTTAAAATATAAGGTATTGAAATGAATAGCGCAAATAAACCATAATGATTAAATGGACAAATAGCCTAAACATTTCTCAAAAGAAGACATACACACGGCCAAGAGGTATAGTTATGCATCTCCTAAAGATGCTGTCATCAATGAAAAAACCACACATAGAACAGTTGTCTTATAAGATTATATCACCCAGTATAATAGCTATACTAGTTTCTGTTGTGAGTCAGATTGGCAAAACTTATTGTTACATACTGGAAATCTTGGCCAATGAATAAGTAGACTTAAGGAAATAACAATCCAGATGGAATTCTCTAATGAAAATAATAGGACAATTGCTTAGTCTCAGGCATTTACCATAGCTAAAGAAGTTATAAAATCTAGTTTCAAGGCAAAAAAAAATTATATAAATGATTGTTGTTCAAAAGAAATTCCTATGATGATGCAAACATGGTTAGTGGGACTAAAGCACTAAATTATAAGTTATAAATTTCAAATTTTATTTAATATAATCATATTGGCTACTGACTCATGTACCAAAATAACATAACTCCCAAGTTAAATCTGTAGTTTCAGTATTCAGTCCATTATCTAGACTAGGAATTATGTTTTATTTGCTTATGGGTAAGAAATGAATTAATACTTGAATCACAGGGTTTTTTTTGTATTTAAAGATGTTACACAGAAATTTGAAAAATTATTTGTATGAATTTTACTATACTAAAAACAGACAAGTTTAAAACAGTAAGCATCTGTTCTCTTGCTACTTATATATATTCTAGCTCAAGAGAATATATCTATATTATGCACACTATATATTGTATATTGTATAGAGATAGATATATTATGCACACTATATATTGTATATATTGTATTGTATAATATATTGTATTATTATATGTATAATAATATATACACATATAATATTATATGTATATATATATTCTATTCATCATATATATCATACATATTCTATTCATATGTATATATATGTATATATGAAGACTAGGACGACAGGAAAGAAGGGAGAGAGGGGGAATGGAGGGAGGGAGAAAAGGAAAGAGAAAGGGAGGGAAAGAAGGAGGAGTGATAAGCAGAACTATGAAAATTACAGTGCAGATGGAATTTTCTAATAGAATAATGGAAGTAGAGAGGGAGAGAAGAAAGGACAGAAAAAAGAAAAAGTTACAGGATGAGGGCCCTTCAGCTATAGCACAGCTGGATCCTAATAAAATATCTTTGAAGCACTGGCATTGGTGGTTTCTAAAATGACAGAAGAGGTGTCCAAACAAAAGCAAGCAAAAAAAAAAAAAAAAGATACATTATAAAACTAACAACCAAAACAAAGAATGAGAGAAAAAAGAGAGGGACTTGAACACAGACCCCCCTCAATGTCCACAATCCCACATCACTTTCCACACGGTCATAAATATGTTTTAAATAAAATACAGTGCAACGTGATGTTAGGTAGTGTCTCAAAGTTAGAACATGAGCAAGTCCATAAGATAGCTAATAAGTATATTAATCAAAGGTGAATCACAAAATTATTTCACCAAGTGTTTTAGACTGCATTTAACACCTTTATGAATGATTTTCCTCCATATTTAGAAGAATTCTATTTTTATTTGTTTATTTAGTATATACTCCCTAGTTCCTCTTCCCATTTGAACATTTTCTCCCAACTATGGAGAGGGAGGAGAAAAGAACAGAAGGAAAAAGAGAAAAAAAATGGTGAGAAAAGAAGGAAAAAAATGTAAAGCTTTTATAAACAGGGAAAGGAAGAGGGGTTGAAGGGAGGGTAAGGAGATGGGGAAAAAAGAATCAAGTTATATCATGCACAGGTACAAACTCCCTACAATGAGTGTGATCATTATGTATACCTAAAATATATCAACAACCTTAATTAACAAAAAAAAAAAGAAAAATAATATGTACTCAGTTTGAATATTTGAGTTTTCTTAATGTTGGATGAAGTTCTATTTGACAACAAAAGCCTATGCATGACCAATTAATAAGCTTTCTTACTTGGGTACGGGGATTGAGGCCAGAATCTTGCATATGCTAGGCGAGTATTCCACCACTAATCTATACAACTAGTTCTTTTTTTTTTTATGTTGAAATAGTCATTAAGTTACTCAGGCTGGTCTTGGATTTCCAATGTTCCTGTCTCAGGCCCCTAAGTAGCTCTATTACAGTTATGTATCACTATACCCAGCCTGTAAAAAATTCTTAATGAGCCTTTGAATAGCATAGCATGTTTCAAAGTGCTTCCATGTACACTTTCATTTTGCCTTCCCAATGTTTATGGAACACAAGATCAAGATTTCTGTTACTGGGGAGCTAAAACGAGGGAAGGTAGAATGAGGCAACAGAGATCTAACAGTGGTTTAACTTAGAGAGGCCTTGTGGGACCCATAAAGTGCGTGCTAGCTTCTATCCATACACAGCATGGAGGGGTGAGAGAAGTAACACCTTTGAAACTAAAAATTATCTCAGTTTAAAGCCTAATTCTACTACTAGGTGGGAGGACAATCATAGGCACAGGGCCTCTCAGGGCATTATCAATCACATCTATGAGACTGAGATAAGAATAATTCTAACACAGCAACATTGGAATAAAGTGTTAACAAGATAATACATCATAACAAAAGCATAGCCTAGCAACCATATATACATGCATTCAATAATTTTATCACTTGTTGTTGTTGTTGTTATGGTTAAGCACTATGACAATGATAATCTTTATTCAGCTAGTATGTGACATTACAAATAGGAGCTGATAATAGAATTATGCTGAATTATTTACAAAGATGTAGTTTAAGAAGTTTTATCAAATAGGCACAGAATGTGACTTTAAAAAGACATCCATTATTCATCACAGTGTTTTCAACAGTGAAAATACTTTTAAAAGTCTATAAATAGATTTGTTTTATTTCATCAATTAAAAAATTTCCCAAGCCACACAAAATGCCATATAAATTACAATATAATGATGAAGGTTGACTTTGTATGGGCAAAATGTCTTAAATATTTTGTTTCAGAATTTGTTTCTCTAGACATTCCTATGAATATGAACAATGGGTAAAAAGCTTCTGGCAAGATAATTCAACTGAAGAATCATTAGAGGCTGGCCATGATAATGAAAAGCACATGAGTTTCTGATGGTAAGGAAGCAGTCCAAGGTGGATGAGAAATTGAAGGTCCAGAGGGAAAAGAACTTACATGTAGGCCCTGGAGAAAGTCCAATCTGATTACAGCAGAAATCAAAGGATGAACAAGGACCCAATGAAGTTAAACCACGTAACTGAGTTATGATCTTTGGAGTATGAACCTAGCCATGATTGTTTCTTTCTACTTTCTCCTCAATAATTATGGAGGCCACTTACAAAGTTAGTAAAGTCACAAGACAGGAGACAGTCTTATAGCAGTCTTTCTTGGAGCAGAGCTGCTCAGGAGTGATACTCAACTTGCCTCAGAGCTAGGATGGTATAAAAAGTAAACACTGACTTTGTAAGCACTGGGCTTTCAAGATTGTTATCATTGTGTGCCTTGATTGGTGTACTAGGTTATAGTAAAAGCACATCTTCTCCATCTCTACATATTTTTAAACGGTGATCTGCACTTGATAGTCCTTGAGAAGAAAGACTCTATCATGATTCTTTCCTGACTGACTGAGCTGGACTATAGTCATCAGTGCCTTCCTAAATATTCTGGTTTTAAGATTCCATGCCTTCAGTAAAAGGCAATGGTTTGAGATCAATCTATATTTCAATCTATACATCTGAATCGAAACCTTTGCTTAAAAGATTAGTGTGATGCTCATCCAACATTAATCATCATGAATTATAACAATATCAATTTTCATCCCTTTGAAATTAAATGCCTTGCATGTCTTGCATTCCAGTCAGATAGCTTCAAAGTCTTTGAAGTTACTGTAAGTAAGTTTATAACTCCAAGTTTTTACGCTTGCCCAGCATCTCTCCATCTCATACCTGGATGTTCACAAGTAGTATACAAATTAATACACTGCCTGAGAGGGTAGTGAAAGGGTAACTTCTCTAAAACTGAAAACCTCTAGGGCATGCTATGAATCAGAGACTTTACTTTTTTGATATTTACTTTAAAATTTAAACTTATCCTCCAACTTAATTTTATTGGAACCCAATTCGTAAGAACACAAATTAGAATGGAGAATGAAAGCAGTTACACGGCATCTCCAAACTGCCTAGGAAATGCAGAGGAAATGCAGTGCTAGAATACAGGTATTCTTGTGCTGAGCATGTCTGCTGCTTGTATCATTCACTGCTGCCTGAAGAAGTATTTTTTAAAACTGCATATGTATAAATATGCACTGGGAAACACTCAAAAAATCTTTTACTCATTGCCCAGGAATCTCTATCCTGTTATGTAATGTTTCATTGACTATTTCCCTTCTGTTAGGAAGTAGATTTCATGACCAAATGATAGTGACACATCTTCAAAAGGAAAATAATAAATGAACCTATATAACAGGATTGTTATTTGGACATATTCCTAATTAATAAATTAGAACACTCCTTGGTACATAATAAAGATCACAAGTTGGCTAAATTAAATGAAAATGAAAATTTCTTGCTTACAGTAGGTTATAAGCAACTTGACTCCACACTGTCCATTGTCCTACGTATTATTAAAACTAGCTGTCTTAGCTTGCTACTGCAAGGAAACACCATAAATAGAACAGCTACATGAGAAGCTCAGTCTCTCACATTCAGAAGTTATAAAGTGAGAGCAAGGCTTTGGCAGCACCCTGTTTCACCCAGGTGCTGGTAGTTCCTCCGCTTGAGGCAACATGACCAGGCTTCCCATGGTATCTCCTCTGTATGTGTCTGTTACTGTGTTCACGATTTCTTCCTTTTATAAAGACACTAAGCAGCTTGGATTAGGATCCATATCAATGGCTTCATATTATCCAGATTACCTCTGTGACGATCCTATATCCAAATAAGGTTATATGATGAAGTTTTAGGTGCTAAGACTTTAACATATCTTTGGGGACTGGATACAATTCAATACAAAATATCAGCTCTCCTAAACAATCAATTCACCTGATTACTGAAATGATCATTCTGAGGCATAACAGTCTATGGATTGCCAAAGTTCATTAATATACTACCCTGAAATTCATCATCTCATCTAATACTGCAACAACCCTCTTCCAATATTATTTTCCTTGTTAGCATTTACTATGTAGCACAATACTTTACTACTTTTCCTTGTTTCCACCTTTATGACAGAATAAAAGATGCATGTTGGGGGGCTTTTCTGTCATTTTGTTCCTTGCTACATTTCCTACTATGTGGAATTGTGCATGCTACATAGTAGGTTCTCTACAAATATTAAATAAACAAATTCATACAAAAGTATTAAGTATAAAAGGATAAAGATTAGATAATGGAAAGATTGACAAAAACTTAACTGAAAAAGACTAAGACCTTAAAGTAAATAAAAAGTTAAGTTTTTGTCAATCTTTCCATTATCTAATCTTTATCCTTTTATACTTTTTTTTAGGGTATAACTGACAGATAAAAGTTGTGCATACAGTGTACATATAGTATATTATTTTGATAAATGTATACATTGTGAAATGATTACCAAAATGGAACTGATTAACATATCCACTGCTTCATATAGTTGCCATCTTCATTTGTAATAAAATTACTTAATATCTATTCTCTCAGTGTATTTGAAGTATGTTGAACATTATGATGAACTGTAATAGCCATACTGTACATAAGTTTTCCAGATTTCATTTGTTTTGTAACTCCAAATTTGCACTCTGATCAGCATCTCTCCATCCTTCCCTCACCCTGATCCCTTCTAACCATTCTTCTGCTGCCTGCTTCTATGCTTTGACTTTAGGATTTCAAATACAAATGAGATCATGGAATAGTTTTTTCTATGTCTGGTTTATTTCACTCAGCATAATGTTCCCTGAGTTCATTTTAAATATTTTGTTATTATAATACTTTAGGTTTCATTCCAAAACCACAAAATAGCAAGAAATCAGTATAAACCACTAATTCAGACAAACCAAATGCCAAGTTAGTTTTCTTTGTTTTGAAGTATTCTTATTTGGCCCAGCCATATTGATCAGACTAACTTGATAATCCCCAGACTGACATCGTGCTCTAAACAATGATTCATCATTCAGCTTCTGGCAATAGGCTGATTAGATACTGCAAAGGCACCTCTAGAAAAGCAAATAAAACTAATAACACAATTTTTACAATACTGTTGGCCTTCAAAGAAGAAAAAGTCTCCCAGGCCCTAAATGAAGCAAAAATCCATGAGTTAAAATCTTAAATTGAAATAAGTTGAAAAAGCTAACGTCAGACTGGAAAGTATGAGGGGAAGATTCAGCCTCTGAGCAGACCTGAGAGCTCAGGGTATACCTCAGATTCTGAAGGGGAAAAAGTGGTGCCATCTCTGCAGTGTCCCCAAAATCTCTGTGGAAACATGAACCTCCTCTTACATGGCATGAAACATTCATTTAGGCTCATAAATGTTTTCTCCTAATAAAATAAAATAAAATAAAATGTAAAATAATAATTAATTATTATCTACTTAATAAGGAAACTCACCACCAGGAATAAAACTCAGAAAAAACAAAAGCCAATCAATTTAGACTACCAAAGAAATCAAGTAATGGATTATCATATATAACATATTGCATAATATATACAATATTGAAGAAGAGTAGTATCAAAAAAATGTACACAATGAGAGACAATGAAAACTGACTAAAGACACCTGGAAAATAAAATTAAGCCTTTATGAATGGAAAATATAACGGTTAAAATAATACAAAAAAGCAGATGGATTAGATGGCATATTAGATATCACCAAAGAAAATGAACTAAAACTGGAAACAAAACTTCAAACACCATAAAACATCTAAACACAAAAAAGAGCTCTAGAAAATCTGAGGTAGCTAGAGATACTTAATGAAGTCATGGTTGTGATTAGAACAACACGGGGCAGAATTTTAAAATGAATATTATTCCAACACTAATGTAACAATTGATTTAGACGATGACCATTAATGAGTTATACATTAAGCTACTGACTGGAAGTTTATTGGAGAATATATTCACATGACTCAAAGTGTGGAACTATTGGTAGCAGGGAGCTGCTGCATGTGAGCTGAAGCCTGCCACCGAGATCCCTACCTAGCTGTGCAGTCATGGGACTCTGCCTGGACCCTGGTAGGCCCCACCCAGCATTCCCAGACACTTCCAGACCTCTGGATCATCACTCTGGTGCTGACTGGGCCCAACCCAGTGACTTCCAGGTTGCAGGGAGCCACCGCATGTGAGCTGAAAACTGACATAGAGATCCCTAGCTAGCTGTGCAACTGCAGGATTTTGCCTGGAACCTGGTAGGCCCCACCCAGTGTCCCCGAATACTGTGGGACCTCTGGGTCATCACTCCAGTCCTGGCCGGACTCTGCCCAGCAACTTCTAGGTAGCAGGGAGCCACTGTGTGAAGTGAAGCCAGCCACAGCAATCCCTGTCTAACTGTGTGGCCATAGAACTCTACATGGAACCTGGTAGAACCTCACAAAACATCCCTGAACACTTTGGGACTATTAGGTCATCACTTTGGTCTTGACTGGGCCTCACCACGCATCCTCCAGGTAGCATCCTCCAGCCTATGAGCTGAAGCCTACCACAGGGATCCCTACCTAGCTATGCAGCAGTGGTCTTTGCTTGGAACCTGGTAGAGCCACACTCAGAGACCCCAAGAAGCCAGGAGCTTTGGTGTGCAATGTGGCATGAGCTGAAAGCCTGCCCAGTATACTCCACATACCATTCAGCCTTACTACACCACTCAGAACCTAGTAGGACCCAGCTCAGTGACCTCAAGCAGCTGAGGTGCTTCAGTGAGCCACATGGGGCTGAAGATCCACCCTGTGCACACCATCCATCCAGGGAGTCTCTAAGTGCCACTAGAAAACAAGAGAATACAGGAAAATGACAAAACAAAAGACAAAAATACAACCTCAAACCTCCAGCACATCCCAAACAAGAGATAAAAATCCCAAATATATATATATATATATGCTAAATATGGGATCATCCAGCAATATAAAACAAATATTAATAGAAAAGAAGTCAATTAAGCAATCACACAATTACATTGGGAGACTTTAACAACATTTTCACATAATGAGACAGATCAAGTAGATAGAAAGTCAGCAAAGAAATAACACAATTGAATCAAACTTGTGAACAAATGCACTTTTTAGACCTATACAGAGTGTTCCACCCAACATCAGAATACACATTCTTCTCAGCTGCACATGGGACATCCTCTAAATTAAACCATATACTAGCTCACAGAACATGCTTAAGAAAATGCAAAAAAACAAATTATGCCATGCATTTCATCAGATCATAGTGCATGAAACTAGAAATTAATAACAAAAGAAATTGGAAAAACTCCACAAGCAAATGGAAATTAAATAATACACTCCTGAAAAATCTGTGGATCATAGAAGAAATGAACAATATCTGCAAATAAATGAATATACAAATACATCTTACCAGAACCTGTAGAATGCAATGAAAGTAGTCCTCAGAGAAAGCTTATTGTGGAGAATTCCCACATCAGGAAAGAAGAATAAACACAAATAAATATCCTGACGTTATACTTCAAACATCTAGAAAAAGAAGAGCAAACCAAGATCAAAGCCAAAAGAAAAGAGGAAATTATATAAATCAGAGCAGAAATCAATGCAATAGAGACTAAGAAAACAATACAAAGAATTAATGAGTTGAAGAGTTGGCTCTTGAGACAATAAATAAGATCAATAAGCCATTAGGCAACCTTATTTTAAAAAGGAAAGAAAAAACTCAAATTCAGGCAATAAGGAAGGAAAAGGCTGAAATCACTGCAGACCCTGTGGAAATACAGAAGATCATCAATACCTACTTTGAAAACGTTTACTTTGATAGGTTTGATAATACAGAAGAAATGGACAGATTCCTAGAAATATATAAATTACCAAAGCTGAATCAAGAAGGCGTATAACAGTTGAATAACCCAATTTCAGTTAATGAAATTGAAAGTGTAACTAAAACTTCATCGACAAAGAAAAGTCAAGGTCCTGATGGAGTCAGAGCTGAATTACACAAGAAATTCAAGGAAGACTTAATGCCAACATTCTTCAAACTCTTCAGTGAAATTGAAAGAGAAGCAATTCTCCTGAAATAATTCCTGGAACCAAGTATTACCCTAATACCAAAACCAGAGAAAGACCCCACAAAAAAGAGAACTACAGGCCATTCTCCCTAATGAACATAGATACAAAATTCCTCAGTAAAACACTGGCAAACAGAATGCAGCAAGTCATCCAGAAGATTATATACCACAATCAAGTGGGATTCATCTCAAGAAATCAACTATGATTCAACATAAGCAAATCAATAAGCATAATAGATATCAATAAAGCCAAAGAAAAAACCCACAGGATCATCTCAATAGATGCAGAAAAGCTTTTGATAAAGTCTAACACTCATTCATGATAAGAACCCTATGGAAAATTGGCATAGATGGCTTTTACCTCAATCTGATAAAAGCCATCTATGACAAACCAATAGCTAGCATCATATAAAATGGTCAAAAACTGAAAGCTTTCACTCTAAAATCAGGAACAAGACAAGGCTGTCCACTATCATCACTCCTATACAGTATAATGATGGAAATACTACCCAGAGCAATTATACAAGAGAGAAAAATAAAAGGAGTAAGGATAGGAAAACAAATTAAATTATCATTATTTGAAGATGACATGATACTCTACATAGAAGACCCCCAAAACTTCATTGAAAGTCTCCTAAGTACAATAAATACATTCAGTAAGCTAGCTGGATACAAAGTCAATACTCAAAAATCAATAGCATTCCTCTACACAAACAACAAAATTGCTGAGAGAGAAATAAGAGAAGCTACACACTTCACCATAGCATCCAAAAAAATGAAATACTTAGGAATCAATCTAACAACAGAAATAAAAGATCTATTCAGGGAAAATTATAATACCCAGAAAAAGAAATCAAAGAGGACTACAGAAAATGGAGAGATATCCTTTGTTCTTGGATAGGAAGAATAAATATTGTGAAATGGCTATTCTCCCAAAATTGTTATACAGATTTAATGCAATCCTAATCAAAATACCACTAGCATACCTCACAGATCTAGAGAAATCATTCCTAAAATTCATTTGCAACCAGAAGAGACATAGAATAGCAAAGGCAATTCTTGACAACAAAGGCAAAGCAGGAGGCATCATAATTCCTGACTTGAAGTTATACTACAAAGCTACTGTAATAAAATCAGCATGATATTGGAATAAAAACAGACTTGAAGATCAATGGAATAGATCAGAAGATACAACTACAACTACAAACACCCTCAGCCACTTTATCTTTAGCAAAGAGGCCAAACATGTTCACCAGAAGATTGCCTTTTTAACAAGTGGTGCTGGAATAACTGGTTTTCTACATGCTGAAAACTAAAACTAGACCAATGCCTATCACCATGCACTAAAGTCAAAATGGATCAAAGATCTAAATACTAAAATAGAAACACTAAATCTGCTGGAAGGCAGTAGATAGGAATCTTGAAGACATAGGGATTGGCAGAAAATTCATGAACAAAATGAAACTGCATGGGAAATACTTCACAAAATCAACGAATGAGATCTCATCTTATTAAAAAGTATTTGCATGTCAAAAGAAATCTTTAGAGTGAAAAGAAAATTCAAAAGTAGGGAAAAATCTTATTCAACTCTCCCTCAGACAAAGGACTTATTCTATGAAGAACATATAAAGAATTAAAAAAAAAAGACCCCTGAAATGCAAAGACTCAATACAAAAATGGGCATCTGAGATGAATACACACTTCTCAGATGAAGAAATACAAATGGCAAATAAATACATGCAAAAATGTCCAGCATTATTAGTCATTAGAGAAATACAAATTAAAACCACACTGAGATTTCATCTCACTCTAGAAAGAATGACCAGGATAAAGAAAACTACCAACGACAAATGCTGAAAAGGCTGTGGGGAAAAAGGAACTCTTCTACACTGTTGGTGGGAGTGTAGACTGGTGCAACCACTGTGGAGGTCAGTCTGGAGATTCCTCAAAAACCTGAGATTGGAAGTCCCATTGGACCCAGCTATTCCACCCCTGGACATATTCGTAGAAGAACTGAAAACATCATACCACAGTGATATATGTGCACCCACGTTTAGAGCAACACAATTTGTAACAGCTAAACCTTGTAAACAACCCAAATGCCCACCAACTGAGGAATGAATTAAAAAGATGTGATATTTTTATTCAATGGACTACTACTCAGCTACAAAAAAAAAAGCCACATTGAGGCGTTTATAAGTAAAGGGAAGCTACTTGAGACCATACTCATAAGTGAAATAAATTAAACTCACATATGTAAGAACCTGAAAGAGTAAATAAGATACAAAATCTTCAATAAATATTGTGAAATGGTAAGAAATTTCTCAAAGAGGAAAAAGATAACTCAGAAAAAAAGAGAAAAGGAAGAGAAATGAAATAAAATATAAATTTGTATATATACACTTAAGATTACTAAGATGGTTGTGCTACTATCTCTATTAATTCTTGGAATGAAACAGATAACATCCTTAGAGATAACTATGCAAAATAAAAAAAATTGTTATGTTCCTATCACCTTGATTTAAAAGCCTACTCTGTTATTGTTTTGGGCTCTTAGATATAATTATTTGTTGTTTTGTTTTTTCCTATAATACAGAAATGATAGGAGTACATGTAAAGGCTTATACGTGCCTAGAACTTCACCTAAACAGTTTACAAGAATTAATTTTAGTATTGTGATAGTATGAACACCTACAATGAAGAAAACAAGACACCATGGTAGCCATTGATGATTTCCTATCATTTTGATTCAAAAGCCAATAATGCTTTTATTCAAGGTTTTGATTTGTTTTAGTCTGTTTTCAGTTTTTGACTCCAATATATAAGAGAATATAGACAGCTATTTTGAAGAAAACAAGAGACATTATGGTAGCCATTATTGATTTTCTAGTGTCTGGTCTTGAAAGCCATTAAGGCTCACATTATTGTGCTTTGATTGCTTTTATATTATTTTGTTGTGTACTAACTTATTGTGTGTCAAGGTATGGACAACTATTTTGAAGAAAACAAGAGACATTATGGTAGCCACTGTTGATTTCCTGCTGTACTTTTCTGAACTCCTGTGTTATTTGCATTGTTTTACTCTGTTCTGCCTTGTGCTGTTTTGTTTTGTTTTGGTTTGCTTTGTTTTGTTTTATTCTCTTTAAAATAAAATTTTTAAAAGTAAAAAAAAAAAGTGTGGAACCACAGATAACGTATCCATTTCCAAATGAAAGAAATGAAGCAGCCAACATCTAAAACAAGTGATCTAAACTAACGTTATAAAGAATAGGGTATTACCTGTCTGGTCAGTCTCTTCACTTGGCACAAAAGAAAGTAAAAAATATCACTTGTGCAATATTCTTGCTAAAAACATTCAATATATTTTAATTATGACAAAACAATCAGAAAAATTTAGATTGTAAGTTTGTTAACATGATGCAACAAGGAGAGTACTTAGAATAAAGTTTGCTAAAGAAACCTGAAAACTAAATGCAATGTGTGTAATACTCAACCAATTCTAGTAGAGATAGCTGTTCTTAAGACAATAAGGCAAATCTGAACGTAAATTACGTGTTTGTAAAGTGTTTTCAAATTTAATTTTTGAGATTTGACATTGGTACCATGGCTGTGTAGATGAATGTTCTTAGAAGACATGTGCTAAAATTTTGGAGAAAAGAAGGTAGAATTTAATTTCAACCAATGAATTGTTGATAATCAGTGAAATTTCAAAATCTGTTTTGCTAGTTTCCAGTTTTATACCAGGCTTAAAATGTAAGAAAAAGTTCTGGATTTTGAATTAAATTATTTATTTTTTTATAGACATTCACATACAATAAATTCACAATGACAATAGTTAAATATTATTTGAAAAACTAGTTGAAGCAATGGGCTTTCTTTATTTTAATGTGGTAGAAATTTTATGATGGTTGATACACAAAAAACAGATTAAGAGAAGAATTCTCTTTGAATTTCCCAAATATTCTGACCTCTTCAGTAATAGTTGTCTTGAACTGTACACTTGACAACTGTCCTTAATTTTTGCTTTTTTTGTCTAGACAAAAAATCCAATTATTTTTAATTTCTCTTTTATTTGCTTGATGTGGAGATCTAAACAGATGCAAAATAAAAATATTCAAAAGTGTAATAGAGAAAATTCCCTATGAAATAGAGAATTCAATCAATCTGCAGATGAAAACAACATACCACATTATCAGGAGGAAAGGTCACTAAACTTTAAGATTAAACTGAGAACTCTTCACGATACTCAAGCAGAAAAAAAGTACATTTATTACAAGGATCCCCAAACAGATATATTTCAAACATCTCCAGAACAGCATTAGATATTAGAGGGAAAAATGGGGAGGATGTAACTCAGGGTTATTTTGCCAAGACTTTTTTATTATTAGTGGAAATAATTTTTATCAAAAAAAAGTGTTTTTACATAAATTGAACATCCCTAATCTCGAAAAGGTATTTCTGCTGACCATTCATCCAGTTATGATTATTTTGGTTTTGTTTTTGTGGTGCTGAGGATCGAACCCAGAGTCTTGTGCATACAAGGCAAGAGCTCTGCCACTGAGCCACATCCCCTTAAAATTTTCAGAGTGGGTCTTTTACTGAGGTAGAACATCCCTAATCTCAAAGCCAAAATGTTCCAAATCTGAAACTTTTGAACACTGATAATAACACAAAGCAGAAAATTACACACTTAACCTCATGGTATAGATTGCAAGGAAAACTAAACTAATGAAAACTAAAAATATTATATAAAATTACTTTCAGATTATGTATACAAAGTGTATATGAACTCAAATAAATTTCATATTTAGAACTGAGTCCTATGTTACTATGTTCAAGATATTTTATCAGGTATATATAATATTCCCAAATCTGAAAACATTCCAAAATTTAAAGCACTTTTTGTATTGAACATTTTGGATAAGTGACAATCAATCCACTTCCATGTGCGTGCATATGTGCATGTGTCCATGTGTGCATGCGTGTGGGTGTGCATGTGTGCATGTGTGCATGCTTGTGTGTGTGTGTGTGAGAGAGAGACAGACAGGCAGACAGAGAGACAGAGAAAGAGAGAGACTGAGAGACAGATGATCATAACAACTTCAGTGGAAAATAAGTGTGAGAAAGTAAGATCTTGTACACAGTTCCTGGCTCAAAGGAAATACTTATAATCAATAGTAGTCATTATTTTTATTATTTAAGACAAATAATAGAAATTATACACAAATTATTGCAATTATAAGCAAAGTAAACAAAGCCAAGAGAACTCCAGGGTTCCAAAAACTGAAGTCATTTAATCCCAGCCTCATCAATGGAAGAAGGTGAAACTTCATTTCATATGCCCTGAGTAAATCTCAGTGACATGAAAAAAGATATGCCGTTAATTAAAAATTGAATATATAGAGGAAAACTCTTAGAATGTTTGAAACATATTAACTCAATTATTGTTTCCTTCTTTTTCAACAAATATGCCTAAGTTTTAATCGAATACAATCTAAAGGAAAGAAAGGTAAGATAATAAATAGGAAAGTGTTTAGTTTTCAAACACTCTAAATGAAATAAACATTTTTAAAGTGAGAAATGTCAACTGAGTTATTAAATGAACAGAAAAAGAGTAAGACAAATAACTAGAAAATCTTGGCTTTCAACAATATGTTTTAATTCTGTCTCTGCAAATATCAATTCTAATGTAGTCATCAGAATATCACCACTGCAATAATGGTGCAGAAAAACAGAATGAAAAAAACCAAAAGATTTCTGCACTAATCACTTAAAATAACCTAATGTATTCAAATATGCAAGGTAACTATGTTTACTATGGAAACATTTAGAAATGAGCAGAGGGCATCACAGAGCTCTTCCTGTCATGAGAGGCTGGTAAGAACTCTTAAGCAAGTTTCCTTTTAGTTATTGCTTACTTTTTGCTTTTATAGTAAAGCAAAAGTAAATAAACAGAGGATATAATAATACAAATAGATCAAAAGTTGCATCATGAGCAGGATAAAATAGTTCAAATAGCAAATAAAGATACAGTAAATGAAGTAATTGATTTTGAGAAACATACAGAAACTGTTAAAAGAGTACAGTATTATTTTCTTCAAAATAACACAAATACGATATTAATTTATTCATTTATTCTCTCATTCAATCAACATCTATTTTTTTTCAACCAACATTTAATTAGATGCTCAATATGTGCCTGGCAGCAAAACCAAGGCATACATTTATTATAGTAATATTCCAAAGCATAATATCCATCATTAAAAACTGCTGGTAGCATGACTTCCTGTTTTGAGAGTGGATATAATTTGGAAGAATTCTAAAGTGACTCTCAGCTAAGCTTGAAATAAAGGGGTTGACTAAAATGAGTAAAATAATTTGATTATAAACAACAAATGATTTAGAAGTACCAAGATTGTTTATTCAGGTTATTTGTACACTGGGTTGA
>PVJX010008514.1:0-65205 GCA_004027295.1 Dolichotis patagonum
CATGCCTTTATACTATTGTGTTATGTTTGATATTATTGTAATTGAAACTATGCTCAACTATAGCAGAGTAAGAGATATGGCATTAGATACTGTTGATGTCCAGTTGACTTAATGTAAAGTACTGTGTTGCCTATGTTGTCCTCTTCTGATCTGCTCTGTACTGCTCCCTTTTGTTTTATTCTCTTTTAAATAAAAAAAATAGAAAGAAATGGGATGACAAAAAGTTCAGACTTCCATTTTAAAACACAGGTGGAAAGACAGAGATTCAAACATAGATAAAATATTTGAATACTCTGGAAAAATTATTCCCTAGCATTTAATTAAAACAGTAGGAAAAACAAGGATAGGTATATGGAAAATTAAGTAAATTTTTTAAGTGAATAATTTAACTCCAGAAAAACAAGAGATCACATGGGAAGGAGAAAAACATCAAGGCATTTTATTATTGATCCAACCACAAATCTATATGTGGCCATTACAATGTAAATTTTGTGTTTGTTTTTTTAAAACACTTGCAGTATAGCTGCATTAGAGGAAAATAAAACATCATACTGTTAGTGGAAAACAGAATACACAAAGACAGTAAAGGCTCTATTTCAAAACTATTAAGTAAACAAATGATCAAAATAAAGAGAGTAGGACACATTTAAATACAAGCAGATAAATACTGGAGAAACATCTTAAAAGAGTTGCAAGTTTTTGGATCTCTGGAATAAAGCCATGATCAAAAAAAGATCAGGGAAAGGCACTACTCTTTACTATAGAGTAGCATAAAGATGAGTAACTAAACCATGTAAAATTGCATAAGGAAGAAAGTCAAAAACTGATTTAAAATTTCACTGTCCAAATATTACTGTCATTATAGCAGTTGAAACAGTTTCAGACCATGTTGTGTACCCATAAATAAAGATGGAAATTACCAGATAGATAGATAGTTATAGATGACCACATTGCCTTTTATTAAAGTGAGATCATATATAGATCACATAGTAGAATGTCTCCTAAATTTAACTTTAAATAGCAAAAGGGAAAACTGAAGCAAAGTTAAATTGTAAATTTTCAATTAATTGGTTTCTCTCCAAAACTCAAAGCTTGAAAGAGAAAGGTTGGAGAGATATGAAAACTATAAGAGTTAGAGTCATTGCTGTTTTATTATATAAAACAATGCAATCTACGATATCAGTGGATTCCTGCTGAGAAATTTGAGAATGTCATCTCACCATATTTCTCCAATTTCCTTGATGCCACTAATTTTACATTGTTATCATTAATAACATTTGCATTTTCTTCTGTAGCAACAATTCCCTCAGTAGTTTGGTCTTAATTCTATATTTAAATGGATTCAAACACTGCTAGTCTTTTTTATCATAGCTTCTCAATTCCCAAATTCTTTATTTTGATTTATTTCTTAATTAGCTAGAATTCGTTGTCAAGCATTTTTCAGGAAAGACTCAAGAGTGCCATATCCGTGAATTCTTTCATGTTTGGACATGTCTGCTTGTTGTCTTTTTTTCTCTTGCCATCTTAGTTTGCTTTCTTTCAACTTTGCAGAAATAGCTGGTCATATCTGGAATTGACAGTTGTTGTGAGGAAATCTGGGATCTGTTTGCCTTTTAAACCATAGTAGTTGACCTACTTTGCCTACCCACAGATTTATAGAATTTGTTTTTTTATCCTTTTTTATATTATGACACATCAAAATTCCAAAAATATTGAGTACTTTCAATCTAAATATTCATCTTTTCTCTACCAAGAAGAAATTATGTATTTTATTCATTCATTCAATAAATACTTATTAAACATCTATATGCTTGACACTAGACTATTAAATATATCATTTAAAAAACAGATCAAAGGAAAAAAGAAAAACTTGTGTAGGTAGTTGGGGCAAGGAGGAGGAGGAAGAAAAAGTAAACAGGATGCATAATAAAGAAGTAAATTACACAGTGAAATAAAATAATGTGACAGAAGGGGTCAAGGCTGTGAAGAAATGAAAGGAAAACCAAAGCAATATAAGATTGAGAGCATGCATTTGGGAGCACTGCAAGATCAAATTTCAGTGTTAAGCAAGCCAGCCTTATCTAGACGGCGATATTGCAGTGGACGTGTTTGTGTGTGGGCATAATCGTCGTCCATGCGTAGGCTAAGGCAGGAGGATCTTGGCTTTGAGTCCAGCCTGGTAACTCAACAATTTAGGGTGATCCTGTCTCAAAGTGTTGAGGTTGTGAATGTAGCTCAGTGTGGAGTCCTGGCTTCAATTCTTAGTATGAGAGAAGAAAAAGATGATGTGTAAGCAATGAGTTGAAGGGGTAAAGGAATGAGTCATAAAGATCTCTAGAGGAAGAGCATGAGAACAGAGGAAACAGCCAGTGCAAAGGCTAGAAGGTGCACTATGGGTGCTTTGAGGAAACGGTAGAAGGAAGGAGGTCACTGTTACCAGACTCAAGGGATTGAATCAAAATGCTATGTTTGCTAAAATCAATGAGGTGAGAGAGGCCAGAGTCTGGGTCTGACAGAACACTAAAAGGCTTTCAGTCTGAGTTTCACAGGTTTAGCAAATGGCATGACATGACTAAAGTTTTCAAAGGATTATGCTGGCTATCCTGTTAAGAGCAAAGATGTGACAGTGGAGTACAAGGAGAAGAAACAATTAGGAAGTTGTTGCTACAATATAGATAAAATACTTGATTATATATTTTGTTAGGTATTAAGAGAAAACTTGTGTGAAAAGATCATCTAAATCCAAAAGAATATGATTTTGTTAAATTCAGTGGATGTGTTACTTCACTAACAAAATGCAGTGAAGATCTGGAATAGCAAAAACAGTATCAGTGAAGAAAAACAAAGCTGAAAAAGATAATCCTCAACTACAAAAGTTACGATAAAGCTAAAGTAATCAAAATAATGTGGTATAGGAAAGATAATAAAAAGTTTAATGGAACAAAATGAAGAGCCCAGAAACAGACCAACTGACATAAATATAATGTCAATTGATCATTGACAAAGAAGCAAAAGTACAAGAATAACTATGCATCCATGTGCAAAAAGAAAAAGAATCTGGCTTATAACTGGTACAAAAATTAACTCAAAATGGACCACAGATTTAAATGAGAATAACAAACAGAAAAAAACAATACCCTAAAATTCTTAAAAGATAACATTAGAAATTCTTTATGACTTTGGACTGGCCAATAGTTTTAGGTGTACACCACAGGCACGATTCATGAAAGGAAAAACTGATAACCTGAGCATCATAAAAGTTCAACATTTCTACTCTGCAAAAGATACCACCAAGAGAATAAAAAGACAAGCCACAAAAAGGATAAAGACATACCTGATAAAGGCCTGATATCCAAACTGTACAAAGAATTTTTAAACAATAATAAGGAAACAAATGATCCAATTTTTAAAATGGTTCAAAAACCTTAACAGAAACCTCACCGAAGAAGATATACAGGTAGCAAGTCAGCATATGAACAACATTCCACATCATACTTCATCAGGGAAATGTAAAAGAAAACAAAATCCAGAACAACAACATTTTTCAAATGCTGAGAAGGATGTGGAGCAACCAAAACTAATGAAAGGAGAAAACAGTATAGTCATTTGAGAAGACAGTATGGTGGTTTCTTATGATACTTCTGTTAGACCCTACACCATACTCCTTAGAGCTTCTTTACCCTAAAAAGTTAAAAGTTATGTCCAAGCAAATATCTGCACAGAGAT
This sequence comes from Dolichotis patagonum, assembly GCA_004027295.1. NCBI lineage: Eukaryota > Metazoa > Chordata > Mammalia > Rodentia > Caviidae > Dolichotis > Dolichotis patagonum. Next base: position 3,727 of record PVJX010008514.1, read on the forward strand.
GTTCATAGGAGCTTGAATTGCAGTTGCCAAAACATGAAAAAAAAAGGTATCTTTCAGTACGTAAATGGATAAACAAACTCAGTTATATTCAGACAACAGAATACTAGTCAGCACTAAAAACATGTTATCAAGCTATAGAAACATATGAATCAAATTTACATGCACCCTATTAATGAAAGAAGTCAATCTGAAGAGGTTACATACTATGTTATTTCCAACAGTGTCACATTCATGCATGGAAAATAAAGAGACACACACACACACACACACACACACACACACACGTTTATATACCAGTTCCTCAAAATGAATGCAACTATTATATATCACAAATATATGCTGGTAAAACAAATATTTTTCGAATTCCAAAAACATACAACTCAATGAGTGAACGCTAATGTATTATCTGATGGGCTTCAGGTGATAGCGATGTGTGAATACAGGTTCATCAGTTATAACAAATGTACCAATCTAAGAAGTTATTCAAAATGCAGAAGATTCAAAAACAGGAAGAATATGGGAAATCCTGTATCTTCTATTCAGTTTTACTGCAACCCTAAAACTGCTCTAAAAATTGTTTTTAAAAAGCTAATATGATAATAAATTTTTAAAAGATAGGCAGAAAGAGAGCCATGGTGTGAAGCTTTTTTAATGTAGGAAACCACCCAGTGAGATAAATTAGATAACTTGAGTCAGCCCGACACCAAATCTCAAAGAGAACATAAAGATAAATTTAATGCTTCAAAGTACAAAGTGATTCACTAGGGACAGAGATTATTATTAAAAGAGAATTTTTCTTTTTATTTTATTTTATTATTAGTAAGAATCTTCCTATGTGATTTTATCATCTCCAATCAAGTGCCAACTATCATTTCTTCAGACTAAAACCCTTTTCACTTCAGATTTCTTGTTCAAATACTGTTAAGGTTAAAAGAATTTTCCTACATCTGATCTAACCATTACACACAGAACTTTCTGTATATTTGTCATTATTCAATCAGATGCTTCTAACCTGTTTAGTTTGAAAGACAGATTGGCATAGGGACCCCCCCACCACCGTCTTGGTCACATCGCCCCTCATCTCCTATTCACCACACCATAGAGCTGGCTTCCCATGTAACTTCCAAGGCCTGCAAAAACAGAACCTCATGGCTCACTGAAGGATAAGGGGGAGCCTGCCGAATCATCGCCTTGCAGCAGCTCAAGGAATCAACCCAGGATTCGCCACCCGCAGCTGAGTGTGCCAGCTGGGCAGCGACAAATCTTCATCCATTCCAGTTCATTCACCTGCCTTCAGTCAGTGGACACCTGTGTGGTTAAGACGTTAGATCTAACTCCCCTTCAAGCCAGTGATCCTCTTCCGCCTTCACCCTAAATCACAAATCAGTGCTGCTCCAGATGCATTCATAAAGACAAGAGGGGAACAATAACTATGTGTTGTGCCACCAGTGAAAAAATGACAGCTTCTAGTTGGAATGAAATGCTTGGTATCAGATTTTACCTCTGTTAAGTAATTTAAGTTAGAAAGTATAAACTAATTGGAGCAATTAAATTGCTGAAGTGCTTGAATAACCGCTAGAGGCAGGACTGACAAAGCAGAAGCCCATAACTTAAACCATGTCATTCAGTTTGAAGGGAGCACAATAACTTGCACTCTTTGGAGCAGTGGGAGTGTAGGCAATTAGATTCTGGTAAAATGGGTCTACAGGTGCAAGTATCCAAGATTTTTTACAAAGCTATGCTTGAAGCATTAATCAATTCAGTCATTGTAAGAATAATAATAGTAACAATGAGGAGAAGGAGGAAGAAGAGGAGAAAAGGGAAAGGAAGAAAAGAAGCAGCAATGAACTAGCAGCACCTTATTCTGGGCAACAACCTCCACAAACTGATGAAAAAACCAACTTGGTTCATGCATGGATCTTCTATAGTCCTACATTATTTATCTTTCTGAAACTATTGCAACAAATGTGATGTTGACACCCATTCATTATTTATGATAATAACATTTTCTGAAACATCATATACTCTTCTAATACATATATGACATACACACTTTTATAACACACATATGCTTGTTTATGGAGAGCTATGCTGTTTTCTTCAAACTGGTTATTACTTGTACATAAGAAAATACTTAGATATTACATTATCTAAGTGAAATGTTAAGAATGATAGGGATAGAATATAAAAGCAATCTAGTAGCATGGGCGTTGCTGCTATTCAATACTTTCAGTAATTGTACAGGGTTCATAGAATGAGTTTTTACCTCTAATCTGAGTTCACCAGGTGATTCTTGTGAGCCCTTATCCTGAGCCATACAGTGGGTACTAAGATGAGAAACTGCAACCATTACATACTCGGGCATCACAATCTACGACTACAAAAATTTATTTGAAAGTAATTTTAAAATATAAACTACTAGTTAATTAATAAATATTAAGCACCATTAGGTGTCCAATTTATTTTGTGGAACAAAACATAAGATGAAATTGAAAGCTCTCCTCTGTACATTAATTATTCAGCCTAAAGCTAGTTTCAGACCACTTAATTAAATATGGTCTTGTTCCTAAGCACCAAATAGGTAATTGGGTATCTGAAACTAGCCAATCCATTACCTTCACTGCAAATTCCAACAGACAACATTTTGCACATTCGACCAGCCCTTTACAAGGTCCCTCATACATGGTTGGACAGTGCCTGATCATCACTGTTACCTTTATCTAAGAGGTCTTGTTAAACACAGGCCCCTACAACGTTCTGCCTCAGGTCCTGTGCAAAGTGAGGTAATATCCAATTTCCTGACCTCTGGAGGTCTTCAAACCAAGATCAAAAATGCCAAAGCAGGCAGAGGTAAAGGAGATTTGGGTAACTGAATAAGCTTTAAAGCACTGCAGAAATTAAGTGAATTTATACAAGTTTAGTGTTTTACATAAACAAAGAGTGTCTTTACTGTAAATTTTGAGCAAGTGGAGATGCCACATGAGCAGAATGAGCAAATGAATTAAAATAATGAAATTTTATTCTTTAATGCTTCTGTTGGGTTCCATGTTGCACAGCAGAGTAGCACTTGGAAGCTATAGTGGGTTACAGTAATATATCCTGTGCTTTACAGAGGAAAGGAAAAACAGATTTTGGCTTTTTTTTAAGCAATGAATTATAAACCCTTACAAACTTAGAAAATCATGCAGAATAGTCGATTTCAGCTAGCCCATGGAAAAGAAAGCCCTTGAAATAAGGAAGAGAACTATGAGCTACTGAATTATACTAGGCAGGCGGTTTGAAAGGGACTTATTTAATGAAGCTTGTTTTAAATTGTCCATCTCTTGTAAAGATATGTGCACTTCTCAGAGCCCTTCTGTGACCAGGTTTTGTTTTTGTGAACTTACTGAATAGGATTTAAACTTCTTAGCTTTTTTTCCTTTTCAAAAACTACAAACGCAATCAGTCTGAGTAGAATCCATTCAATTGGCCTCTGCTTTCTGAATGCAAGAAAGAAGTTACTTTTCCTCCCCTTCGTTTCATTCCAGCTGAGCACAGTGCTGCAAACATCTCATGCTGAAATCAGTGCCTTTTTAAAACTTCAAGGGGCTTGAAAGCTCCGAACCTGCTCAGAGGTGAAGTGGCTCCAAGAGACCAGCTCAGATGCGCCCTATTTGCACTTCCTCTGCTGAAAGGATCTCAGTCCTTTATCCACAGGCCTCATTATGAAAGTTCCTTCACTATGCACGCCAGACCAGGGCGGGTCTCCTCTTTGGTATTGCAGCACCGCTCTCCATTTCACTCACTGAAAAGAACCCTGGTCACTGGCTGAAGTCTACTGTGAGATCAAGAGAAACCTAGTTCTCTACAGTGGAGGGAGAGTTAATTGCTCTCCCTTCCCCAAGAGCCAGTAGCAATTCTGTGTGGCTTTAAATAAGCACTGGTTGCTTCCACTTCTTTCCAAAGGTTCTAACTTGCTGAGGAAGGAAAGGGCCTTTACCCTGCTAGAACTGCCCAGCTGAGCTCAGTGACCGGGAGAAGACCTCTAGGCACATTTTTAAACTCCTATTTAGCAAAATCAGAAAATTCCCTAATGTGTATCTCTCTTCAGGAATTCCAAATTTAGTTTTAGCTTCTTTCCTCCTCTACAAATAGAATGAATTTCTTAAACTAGCAGCCTTTTGGAAGAGAAAAACAAATTAAATTTTCCATTTATTGTGTTGAAAGGCACTTCGCAATTAATTGTCATGGAAATAAATTGTGCACTAACAGGCTAATTTCCAATGAGAAATTTGATGTTCTAGAGTCTCTCATTCTTCTGCAAATAAGCCCTTGTTCATAGCATCTTGCTCTATTTTCACTCAGTCTCTTTAAGTAATGGCTCATTCCAGCTCTGTGGATAAGGTTACGGTCTGAGAATTCCTCGAGAAAAGTGTTTGATTTTTAATGCTTCACCTTGTGAAATTTCTTCCTTGAGTGCCCAAATTACTGTGAATTGTCCAACTTACTATCTTAAAGAATCACATTAATTCTTTCAGGTAACTAAATTAACATCAATGCTTCCGATACAGCAATTATTTTTCCCAGGTACTTAAATTTCACCATGATCCCTGGCCCTGTGGAAGGTATGCATATTTAGATTCCTCCACCTGGATGTCTGGTTTAGCTGAGCATTGATAGTAACACTCTCTCTACTAAACCCTACAGATACCTGTTAGCATTGTTGTATAACTATAGAAATCTGCCTTGCTAATACAGTTAATTCTACACTGTTATAGTTCCTAATACTGACAAACTGAACCCAACTTTATGAGTGGCAGAGTTAATATTGCTGCAATTCTAAAGAACTTACAAGACTCATTTATATGATTCCTCTAATAAGAACTATCTAAGGTTTCAAATAAAAGGTTCTTCTCTAAATACTTTGTTTAGCATAGAATTTACACATTATTAGATTAGTGATAAATGTTTTATTTCAAATACCCGAGACAATGAGCTTTTATCTGAAAGGGAGAAAACATTTTAATGTTCAGAAATTAAGCCTAAACACTAAGTATGTACTCACATAAAAGTTCTAAAATTTTCTTACTTGAATATTATTTCCCCTTCATTAAGTAGTTTATCTTTCCCTTCATCTCATATTGAATATTTCAAATATTAAATGTTTCTATTGAAACACTTCAGAGAATCAACAGCTGGGATCTCATATTATTGAAAAGTTTCTGCACTTCAAAAGAAATCACCATCAGAGTGAAAAGAAAACCCACAGAATGGGAAAGAATTTTAACCAGCAACCCCTCAGACAAAGGACTTATATCAAGAACATATAAAGAACTGAAAAACATCAACCCCCCAAATTCAAAGACCCTCTCCAAAAATGGGCATCTGAGATGAACACTCAGTTCTCAGATAAAGATATACAAATGGCAAACAAATACATGAAGAAATGTTCACCATCACTGTCGTTTGAGAAATGAAAATTAACACAACATTAAGATATCATCTCACACCACAAAGAATAGCTGCCATCAAGAAATCAACTGATAACAAATGTTGGTGAGGCTGTGGGGAAAAAGGAACACTGCTCCACTGTTGGTGGGAGTGTATACTGGTGCAACCACTATGGAAATCAGTATGGAGAATTCTCAGAAGATTAGGAGTGGAAGCTCCATTCAACCCAGCTATTCCTCTCCTGGGTATTTTCCCTGAAAAACTGAAAAGTTCATATTACAGTGATATATGTGCACCCATGTTCGTAGCAGCACAATTTGTAATAGCTAAATCTTGGAAACAACCAAGATGCCCACCAACTGCAGAGTGGATGAAAAAAATGTGGTATGTTTATACAATGGAATATTACTCAGCTATAAAAAAGGATGATCTTAAGGCCTTCATAGGGAAATGGGGACAACTGGAGACTATCCTAATTAGTGAAATAAATAAGAGTCATGTTTATAAATATCACATTGTTTCTCTAGTGTAAAAAGTAATAAGAACTGTAGGAGTAATGAAACCCAAAATGTGTAATTACAACTGTAAAAAAAAGAGGAAAAGAAAGTGCTCTAAAGGATATAACTGCATGTGTGTTTAAGTGTGTAAGATAGATGTCCATATTACTGTTTTTGTTAGAATGTTGAGCAGAACCATTAACAGGCTCATTGTTTGAATGTGTACTTTGAATGTTTTAACTTTGCAACTTGAACAACTATTTCCAATGATGACAGTATGTAACTTATCAAGTGGCAATTTCTTAGTGTTTTTGTTTTTGTTTTTGTTGTGGTTGTTGTTCTTTTTTTTTTCTCTCCCCTTCGGAATTCTGTATGGTTGCTACCCTCTTTCTGTATTCTTTGGGTTTTTTTTTTCTTTCTCTTTCTCTTTAAATAAAAATAAATAAATAAATAAATAAATAAATGTTTCTATTGGACATGAACTTCCGTATTTAAGGGAAGAAAAGCACAGCTGGTTGTTGCTCAAATTGATAGTTTATGTAAGAAGAAAAAGAACCGAGGAAGTCAGGTCTTGTTGACAGTGAGACAAGCACTTCAGACCAGCAGAAATAGTCAGGTTTTGTATTTCTACATAGCGCTTTCCCCTTTTCCTATTGAAATTAGTGGAATATAATTTGCAATAATGGATATATGATGGTTTGTATCTAGATGTCCCCTCAAAGCCTCATGCAGTCATGGGGGGCAGACTTTTCAGAGGTGGCTGAATCTACAGTTTATGCTTGGTCCATAGCTGGGATTAAAGGTATATGAGTGCTACACCTGTCCTAGGGTGAATAGCTTGCTTACAATATAAGGAGCAAAAAGAGACTTGGTCCTACTCACCCTTTCTTATTGCTTCTGCTGTCTTCTGCCTCCATGAATGGTCTGATCCTCTTCCATGTGCCACCCTGACCTGGAGCCAGCCAGTTATGAGCTAAAACCTCTATAAACTGTGAGCTAAATAAACCTTTCTTCCCTTAACTTTGGGTGCTGGGTATTTAACTAAGACAGAATACAAGCAGGGAACATTCTGGGTTTGTCCTACCATTTACAGAGTAACACTAGTCACTATAATAGACCAAGGAGATACTTACTATTGATAAGTCAGAGGCCTAACAAGGGTATCCCCACTCCCTTGGGTGGCTAATGATGTAACACAAGATCTAATTCAAGTTCTTACAATATTGAAATGCCGGATAAATTGAATCACATGCTGTATTCATGTAACTAACACATCTCTCAAGTGACATTCCAAGACAAATGGCCTTGAGTTAAGTAAAAATTTAAGAAGACCTCCTTCATTTATCACCTCTGTGCTCAAACTGCTTCATCTCTAGTTAAGAAGCCTTGCGTCCATGTGTTAAAAAAAATATGCAAAATTTCTCTCCACACCTCTCTGTTTTGGCATACAGCCAACCCTGACTTGGCACCTGGTGCCACACAGGCTTGAGTTCAGGACATTCAAGAATCCTGAGAAAAGGAGTGTCTCCTTTGCTAACAGGCCCCTTTTAAATGAATTAGGTAACTGCAACAAATGTTGGAGCTTGTTCTCTCATAGGCACCTGCAGTGGACTTTCCCAAAATATTGCTAGCAGGGAGAAATTGGTATGGAAACAGCAAGCTTCAAAAAAGATTATTATTCGTAACCACTGACTGCTTCAACCAGTGTTTATTGAAACCTTACTTAGTTTCAGACATCTTGCATTGGACAAAGTCCCTACTCCCTTATACTTTATGATTTAGTAAAGGTCACAGACATTAAATAAATAAACATTTTTAAATATGCTCTATAGTCTCAAAACATGAGCAAAAATAAAGATAATACAAAAAATAGTAAGAGATTAGGGGAACATGATTTAGATTGAAAAATTTGAAAAGGTCCTAATAGAAGCAATATCCAATTTAGTTACTGCAAGTACTCTTTGGGATTCTAGAATTAGTATTTTCTCCAATGGCTGTTTTGTCTCTATGCTTCAAGGTTGTACTCTGATGTTTAAATAATACACCCTTGTCTGCCCCTTCGGTGCTGTCTTGGCTCATCTTGCCTTGTTCCCACTCTCTAGAACCCTAACTCTTGTGTTTACCCCTCAGAATGTTGTGTGAAGCCTTTATTGTTTTATTACCTATTGGCCCTTCTATATTTACTCACAATTCTTCACTGCAATGATTCCTCCTTGTCTTCTATTTCTTCGCTCATCCAGAATGTTTCTATTTCTCCCCCTCTTTCTTATACAGCAATCTCATGTGTCTCAGTTTCAGGAACACCTGTGTATTTTATGTTTGTTTGTCAAGCGTAGTTGAATATCAGCAATTTCATACATTCCAGCCTGAAAAGTCTGAGAGTGCCAACTTTCAGCACCCTCCTTTTCTCCAGAATGCAGTGCACACTCACCAGACCTAGGAACTATGGCAGGTAGCTCTGTTTACCGTACAGCCTTCCTGCATTCCCATTGCACACTGTAACTGCCTCTAAAATTAATCACATCATTTAGTATGAAGCAACCCTCATGTGCTCCTTTCGTTCTCAATAGTTTTCTCTGATATCCAATACTAATACAGCTGGTTGAAACTGGCTTGTTGAGTTCCAGAACTCAAGCCAAAGCTTGAATGAAAAAATGTCCAGAGAATCATTACTTACAGAGATTGAAAATAGTAGTAGGATTGGGGTGGGAGGGAACCCTGTCAACTATAAAACAAATTATGAGTTCAATTCTTGGCACAAAAAAAAAGCATGAGGGAAATTTGCTGGTTCAGATATTATTCCCCAAATTCAATTAGCAAAGAGCTTCTTATTACAACACTGAAAGTAACTACCGCTTTTTGAGCACTTAACCAGTTTTTAAATACATCAACTTTAATGCTCACTGCAATGTTGACATAAATAATGTTATCTAACTTTTACAACCGAAAAATTGAGACTTGAAATTTAAGTAATTATACAAGTATCCACCATATTAAAAAATGGCAGCACTCAGATTTAAATCACACTCTCATTCCAAAATCCATGCTCTTTAAACCATGGCAAGTTGTTACTCTTTCTTTCATTCATTCATTAATAAGTGTGCACAGCACTGTGTATTGTGTTGGTGTCATCACTCCACCTAACTTTGACTTCAGTGAGCTTTTGGTCTAATGAGAAGAATAAATGTTGAAAACCAACACGAAGTGAGCTGAACTATAATATATGTCTGTTATAACTACTTTACATATTATGGAAGTTAAACTTACAAAACCTTTATGGTAACTACTCCCAAAAGAGGAAAATGTTCTACATTATTTAGTTTCAAATATTAAAGATAATTCATCCTTTAACACTTCTATTTTGCCTCAGAACATCCAGGTTTTCATCAAGATGTATTACAACTCTAGCACAGCACTTCTTTGTAGCAAATTGAATAATTCCTTTTTAACCAACAGTGATATGACCAATTCTGAAACTTATTCCTGAAAATGGGCCACCATGAGTGACTGACCCTACAGTGTGGATTCAGCTCACAGAGAAGTCCTGGAGCTGTGACAGAGCTGGCTGACTTCGCTATGAAATACTAACCCATCTGATTGAAACTGGCCTGCTGATTTCTAGAACTCAGACCAAAGCTTGAGTGAAAAATGCCCAGAGAATCATTACTTATAGAAATGTGAAATAGTAATAAGATTGAAAAAAAATCTTGTAAACTATAAAACATAGCATGAGAGAAATGTCCTGGCTCAGATGTGATTCCCCAAACTCAGTGGTATCCCTTTTCCTACAACTCTTTCTAGAGAACAGTCTGTAATAATTGTTTTGATTTTGCCTCAGTTTTCAAAGAATCATAATATTACTTGGCATAATGAGAAATATTTAAGAACAAATAGAATCCCAGAAGCAGAGAATCTGGAATCAGAGACCTTAGATGTCCTTTATTCTAGGTTCTCAGTCCAGGAACCCATTAAGGAGATTTTTGCCCCATCCCAGATGTTTGTTAAATTTATCTACAGACAGGACCTGGTGGCACGCCATAACTATTACTGCAGGAAGTGCTGTCTGTACGGATGCAACGTCTCCCCTGACAACAAAGGGGCCCAGTTGTGACCCGCAGAACAGCACAATCCCTGCTCCATTTATGTTCTTCTACACTGTTTTTCTTTAGGTGTAAAATCTGCTCAGTGTAGGTTTTTCTGAAATGTCTAGAGACATCTGACAAAACTTTATTGAAGATATAGAACCTGAGGGAGGGCACTAGATAAGTAAAGGGGACTGGGTCTCAAACTGCTCCATAAAGAACGTGAATTCAAATATTCATTAGTTGATATGGATGGTGACCTGTGGCAGAGTTAATACATGGATCTATTCAACAATAGCAGAGTTAATGCAGTTACCTGGCAGCAAAACATTTCCAAAAAGGCCAGCCTTTCTTCTCATTGACTATTGATGACTGCAGCCCAGGGGAAACAGTATGTTCAAAACATTAATCAGGGCAGGAAGGCGCCTTTCAGTCTGTTTTAAAGGAGATAATGCATGTGAAAGCTCTTTGTCAACTGTAAAGCAGTATACAAATGTATAAAATGTTTGCTATTGTTTTAAAAGGAAGCTGGAATAAAATTACTGTTGCTTGTTTTAAAGTCTGCCATGTAGCTCTCTAATGAGAGGTCTTTGCTTCCATTTTCTCTGTGGAGATATCTGACCAAATTATTTTTAAATAATGAGACTCAAGCGTCTTGTTATTCAACATAGGCCAAACTTTTGTTCCAAGTTTTAGAAATTACTTTTCTTTGGTATTTGCTTGATATACAGCTCTTTGTAAAATGACAAAGGTTACAAAGCACGTAGACTATAATACATGATTTATCCTGAATTAACGCAAATGTCCAATCCTGTCAAAGACAAGATCAACTGTTTGTGGAGTAGTTGATACATTTTGGGAACTGTTAGGAGTTGGATATATATTATCTCAATTAATCCTCACAACCAACTCCATCTCAGTTTAAAGATGAAGAAGTATTAAAAAGTTAATAATTGGCAGGTCTGAGAATTAGAACTCTGCAGTCTCACCTCCCAAAGCCTTTCTTCTATATTTGAAAGAAGTTACGTTTGAAATGTATGGATGAAAGTCAAATTATCACCCTCATAGTGACTTTCATATGCAATATTTTCACAAAAGACTGAATTTTAACATGTACTTTAATAGTCTTTTTAGTTCATAAAATACCACACAATATTATTTAAGCTTATATCTACTTAAATTTTATAGAAACTTAGAACCTTAGAAATCTTACAGTTGTGTCATTTGTGAGAAAATGGATGGAACTGGAAATTTTTATGTTAAGCAAAATAAACTATACCAAGAGCACCAAGTGTTGCATATTTTCTTCTATATGTAAAACATAGGGAAGGGAATAAGTAGAAGGGAAAATGAAAGAGATGAGGGGAAAAGGTAAGAGAAAATAACAGGATAATGGGGAGAAAATATGATAAAATATGCTATATTTATTATGAAAATGCCACAGGAACCCCATTATTATATATGATAAACATATACTAATAACTAAGATAGGAGATGAAGTTTTATTACTAACATCATCGGTGATATTAATAGTTGTAGTTTTCCCTTTTAATTACTAATTTAAAACCTAAAACATGAAAAATCATACTTGTAAGAATTAAAAGTCATCTACTTACAAAATTGAGCAAATATTTTAAACCTTTGAAAATGTATCCATACTGTATTACCTTTAAAGCTGTGAGCTTAGACTACCACTTCCAAGAAGCTAGAAATGCTTTTATGTATTCTCCTACTAAACACAATCTAAAATATCTCCACAAGTTATATGTAAAGCAGCTATAAGACTTCAAAAGGTGGAAAATCAAAAAACATGGCAAAATTTCAATGGGTATTTACTTTGCTTCATATATTTGTGTTTGAGTACTAGAAAAGTCAGTAATCTGGAAACAGTGTTGACTGAAAAAGCTACCCCCAAACACCTGTTCACTCCATCCATGAGATCAGAAAAGGGCAACTAAGGAAGACACTGTAACAGTGGAACTGTTCTACATCAGAGTCAATATCAGTATCTTGATTGCTATATTGAACTACAGCTTTGGAAGATGTTACCATTTAGGATAAGTTGGTTAAGGATATATATATATATATATATATATATATATATATATATATATATGCAAGATCACTCTGTTTTCAATCTTCATATGAGTCTACAATTATCTCAAAATAAAATTTAATTAAGACTGATCTGAGACCCTGACATATTTTGATATAATTATGGAACTATGCTGAAGTATCTTACATTTTAGTTCAGATTTAAAAGACAATTAAACAATAGCAAATGCTGGCAAGGCTGAGGGAGAAAGCCTCCTATGTTGTTGATAGAAATGTAACCTAGTACAACCACTATGGAAATCAGTATGGAAATTCCTCACAAAGCTAAAAATTTCACTTGACAAAACCCTTTCCTTTATAATCTCTCCAAAAGTAAAGACATATTATAGAGATGCATGTAGGCCCATGTTTATAGTAACACAACTTATAATAGCTAAGTGCTGAGTGTAATTGATATGTCCATCAGCACAGAAATGAATAAAGAAATGTGGTACAAAAAAATAAATGTTGTACAATATTTATACATGATGGGCTAATTCTCTGCTATCAAGATGGATAAATTTTCATCAGTTTTAGGAAAATGGATACACTTTTAGACCACAGTATTAACTGAAGTAAATCAGAAATACCAGCTTAATTATCACATGGCTTTATACAAAAACTTGATATACAGGTATAAGAAAACTCTAGATAAGTAATAGGAAACATGGAGATACATTTTTGCAAGTGGGCAGGCGATCAAGAGGAGATGGAGGGACGAGAGGAAAAGAGAAAGGGACATAAGTAGTAGTGTGTATAATGTACATGTACCAACTCCCAACAATGAAAGTTGTTGTTTTGTACTCCAAACATGTACTAATAGAGAAGGACACACGTCCTTGCTTGACATTCACTGAGTATAAGCACGTGCCTGTAATCAGGTAAGTACGAGTGGTGACGCAACCCCTGGCCTCTAGGAGTTAGACACACAGTGGACCGTGAATGAGCCACGCCGCACAGGCTGCATGCTGAGCACACACCACAGACACAGAGTGGCAGCCACCACTTGCTGAGCTCGTGGTTTGTGGTAGATGTTAAAGCTAGACTCTTTACACACAATCTGTGATGAAGTTCCCAGAAGAATACTGTAAGTTAATTTTATTACTCACATTCTGTAAATAGAGAAAAATCCATAGCTGTTATGTGGCCCAGACAGGAAGCAATGAAGCAGTAATTCAACCACAGATGTGACTTCAGAACAGCCTTGTGCCCTCACCAGGAGGTCACACTGCCTCTAACAGAAGGCTGTGCCATGTACCACATGGGTGAGAGAAATGCAAGGCTGGCAGCATGGTTGGAAGGTTAAGAGGACAGAAACAGGGTAAGGGTGAGATTCAAAGAGGAGGCACAGTTTGAACTGTGTTCTAAAGGTAAGAGTTACATTGGGTGAACAGATGAGGATCTCCAGGCCCAAGGGATTAGTACTACTATCAATCTCTTTCACGGAGGAAATGGTAATATCCCGAGGAAAATTCTCAAAGTCATTGCCTGTAATGAATCAAATTGTGTCACCACCAATATTCTGAGGCCCTAACACCCACTACTTCAGAATGTGACTCTATGTGGGAATTGTTCATTATACATGTAATCAGTTCAATGAGGTCATTAGGATGTGATTTAATCCACTGTGACCGTAATCTAGTAAACAGGAAATTTGAGCAAAGATGAGCATAAGGAAAAGGCCATGTGCACACGAAGGCAGAGATCAAGGTGATGATGTAGTAGACAAGGAGCACCAAGCAAGGATTTCCAGCAAACCACCAGAGGCCAGGAGAGAATCAAGGAGCAGATTCTGCTTCACACGCCTCAAAATAATCTATCCTGCTGACACTGTGACTTCAGTCTCCTGACCTTCAGGACCGTGAGACTATATAGGTGAGACTATACAGGTTTTTTAAATCATCCTACTCTGTGACACTTTGTTTGGCATCTTAAACTAACAGGGAACTAGCATCTGGATTTCTCTACATGTGGAAAAGGGGAATTAAGAGCAATGGTGTACTGGACTAATTAGCACCAGCTGGGGAAAAGCAATTTTTAAATTTTCAGTTATTTTGAAAGCCAATTGAAACCCTTACTCAAAATAAAATTATGACATAATTCAACTATGGAACAAATGCAATCAATATTCAAAACTCATCACCACATCGTAACTTCATACTTCACTCTGATCTGTGTATTTGAGCCTATTTCCGTCTATTGTATCTTTAAGATAGACTTGCGGCTTAATGCTGTGCATGTATGTGTCTCAACACCTCAACTGGAGTCACACACACAACTGGAAATTACCTGCACCAGTCTGCCACTGGTCCACAGGGGTTGGTGGTTCATCTGATACAGCGCATGCTTCCTTTCAATGACTCCAGCAGTGTCTTTCTAGTCCCTCTCAATCCCGTTTTTGGCACCTCTGCCTTCTCTGACTCATAGGGCCCTGGGTGACTTTGGATTCTGTTTTCATTTTCTCCAGTAAGACTAATTTTGCCCTTAATAGCCCCACTCCACACCTCTTGTCAATTCAGTTGAATGAACAAGTGCTTCAGAAAATATTTTCAGACTGTATCATGTTGCCACTTAACTTCCATAACATACAGCTGATAAGAAAGTCACTATGACTCTGAGAGTAGCAACTTTTCTTCAGGAGTTCCAAGAACAACTTCTCTGTATAACAAATTCCCTTCTGGTTAAAAGAAGTTCATACTTCTGTTCTTTGCATAGGAAGTTTAATGTTTGTGTAGGCACTTTGAAAAAAGTGCTGCTATTCATAGGGCAGGTATTATTAATACTAAAGCAAGCTTCAAATTATTGAAGACACATCTTTGTGTGTTGCCAAGAAATCAAATATAGTTGTGATAACTTGTATTGAAAATTTGTATAAAAATAGAAAATCTCTTAATTTAGAATATTTATTGTGTACTTCCTGTGGATAGCTGATTCATTTTTAACAGTGTTTTAAAATGATCTTAATATTTCTTGTATGCATACAATTATTAAATAATACAGATGTAAGCTAAATGAAAAATTATTGTATAGTTGTGGCAGCATGGACACGTAAACCCTTAGATGCAAAAAACAAGCTTCGTGGCAATTATACTCGCTATTAAATGATAATATCCAATTGGTATCTAATCTTCAGGCTACAAATAAGCGTATAATACTTCAAATACACTCTAATTACATGGCTGTTTGTCCCTCATAAAAATAATAAGATGAAGCATAAGTACTGTTGCAAATTCCACTGAAGAATTTTATTCAGACTCTAATGAAAGATGCCAGGTGAAGCTTATGGCTTAATACCCTCCTTATTTCTATCTCCAGTTCCAATGATCTTACCACTTAGTTCCAGATGTCAAAGTTTGTGTTTCAAAATTATCATTATTTGACTCTTTTGTTACATAATGAGAGCCAACTTGAAATTCTACTGAAGCCTGAACAAATCTTATTTTGAAACTGAAGCAAAATGTATAAAATGCTTGCTTGATAGACTTTGAATGAATAAAGAGAAGTGACTAATTTCTCTGTTTTTAAACTATTGGGAGAGAACTTTATTTATCATCTCACCTCTCTCCTCAGGATTCATCTTAAACTGTAATTTTTGTTGCTGTTACTATTTTGGCCTCAACATAAAGGTACGTCTTGTAATTGAATTCCTGTATATGAATGTTCCTATGTTCAGTACTTGGAAGAGGAACTTGAAATGATCTTATTACATCTTGTGTGGATGCAATGAGTCAATAATTTTAATTAATTAATATATAAATGAATGAGTGAATAAGCAATTGAATTATTTATATATCCTAATTTCCTACAAGTAAGTGAAGTCAAATACATTGCCCATTTTTTTCATTGAGTGAATAAATATATTGGTGCTTTCCTCATAGACTAGATGTGTTATATTATTTAAAAACATTATGATTGTATTGATCTTAATAGAGAGCCTCTAGTCTTACATTGTAAGGCTGTACCTAATTGTCTAATTGCTCATCAAATGAACTAGGAGGCAACCAAGAAAAATTAACATTACACATTGAAATAAGAGGTGGGGTGGAGAACAAAAAGAAAGGTTTTCAGTTTTCTAGTTGATGATTTATGGCCACAGAAACATTTTTTGTGTGCTTTCTCTGTGCTTTAGAAATGAACAGTTCTCAAGTCAGTTACAATCACTCTGTGGCACATTTTATTTCTCTACCTTAAAAGTAATTTATTTCTGAAACAACAACAGTATTGAGAACACTCTTGTATCTACATCTATAGATGAAAAGATGAGAGGTGTGCAGAATGACTTCCCTAGAGTCGAACAGCTGGAGAATAGAAACTTAGACCCAGAGCTGACTGGAGACACATGCCAAACCTTCATGCCTGCTGGATAATCATGCTGCCAGAGTCCACAGCAGTTCCAAACTCTAAGCTTTTTCATTCATCGTTCCAGCTAAGGCTGCGTTCTTCTCTTCCCTGTATCAGCCAGTGGTTTATTAGAAAAACAGATACAACACAAGATACATGAATGTACTAGAAATTACAAGATTGGCCTACAATGCTCAGCCACACGGTTGGACAGGGAAGAGTGCAGAGGGCGTCTGCACTCTGTAGACTGAAGGATTCAACCCAGGGTGTGGAGCTCACAGCGGTGTCCGGTGCAAGTTCATATCCAGAGCTTGAGAAGTCTGTGCAGGAAGCCCAGAGATGATGTCCAAGCTGAAGGCAACCACAAGAGCTCCTCCAAAGAAACAGAAGCAGTCTGTCCTTCCTCATTTCCCCTTTGCACCATCAAGGCAAGGAACCACACTAGGGTGGGTCTTCTACAGCCTGTGATGTAGAATTTCTCAGCTGATTCAGTGAAGCTCCTCTTAACTAAACTTCTCAAGCTGACTCAATCACTGGTTACACTCCCCACTGACATTATTATTATTATTATTATTATTATTATTATTATTTTTGAGACAGGGTCTCACTACGCAGTGCAGGTTGGCCTTGAATCCACTTAGTAGCCTATGCTGTCCTTGAACGCACAGTGATACTCCTGCCTCAGCCTCCTGAGTGGCTGGCTTTCCCCAATGACTTTTAAAACTCTGCTCAAGTTGGCTCTTTCCCCAAGATTCCGAACTTTTCTGCCTCCTGGCCCATATAACCTGAAAAGTCTAAACATACAGTGCAATGGCAATTTACTTCAGCTCTCTGCTAAGACCAAACCACTTTTTGATAGCTCCTTTTCATTGTCCTTGCTTGACCGCTCCACCTGGTGCCCTACACCCAACACACAAAAACAGCTAGTAATTATTTTCTGATAGAATGATATCCTTGGAGGTCTTCAAAGTTTAAAAGGAGCTAGTGCACCTTTGGCATTTAAGTAGCTACTTTGGGGGCCAGGGATATAGCTCAGTGATACAGTGGCTGCCTGGCAAGCATGAGGTCCTGAGCTCAAATCCCGGTGCCAAAAAACTCACTAAATAAATAAATGTTACTTGTAGGTGTTGTTGTCAACAAAACAGATTAAATCTAGATATTTTTATAGGACATACACTTAGAAACTTCTAGGTACCGAACAGTGTGAACAATGTGGCTCACTTGACCCTCGAAATCTTCTCTTTCTGGACAGCCTGCCGTTTCCAGACATGATGGGCACGTGCCGTCAGTCACCTTGAGAGTCACCCTCCATTTCTGCTCTGCTAGAATAGCACAGGTGACTGCTCTGTTTCCAGGGACACAGGACCTTAAAGACAGAATTCTAAACTGAGTGTGGTGGTACACACCTTTAAGCCCAGCACTTGGGAGGCTGAGGCAAAAGGATCCTTATGAGTTCCAGACCAGTCTGGCTGCAGAGTGAGCTCAAGGCCAGCCTGCACTGCATGACGAGACTATGTCTCAAAAGGACCAAAAAAAAAAAAAATAGAATTCTAATCAGAGCTACTTCCTACTCCCACAAAATAACCAATCTTGAAAAGCCTAAATATTTATTTTTATTTGTTCTGTTCTCTATCACATCAGAAAAAGACTTCTGGAAACTTAGACATATTTATATTTATAGACTATTAACTTTTGATTGTTCATAATATCAAGTATTTTAAAAAAATATTTTCTGATTTGTTACATCCCATTTTCTGGTGAGTATCAGAAGAAAAGTTTAAATTTACAAAAAGGAGAAGAAGAAGAAGGAGAAGAAGAAGAAAAGAAGAAGAAGAAGAAGAAGAAGAAGAAGAAGAAGAAGAAGAAGAAGAAGAAGAAAAGAAGAAGAAGAAGAAGAAGAGAAGAAGAAGAAGAAGAAGAAGAAGAAGAAGAAGAAGAAGAAGAAGAAGAAGAAGAAGAAGAAGGTGTTCTCATGTCACCACACACCTCCCTCGAGGTTCTAAAGAAAACACCACGTGGCCCTGAATCAAGGCCAGCAGATTGCTGTAGCTGCTGCTTTCAAACAGGAGCCTAAAGAGAATTCTTTCTGTGGTCTGATGGCCATTTCAGAACTTTGGAAATGTAATGGTCAATTCATCAGAAAGAAATAGCAGGTGAGTATGGCGGACTTTGGGGGCCCTGCAGGGGAGAGACCCTGGCACCTCGGGACCAGCACTGTGCAGTTGACTCGGGGTGCCGGGAGAACAAGGAGCTCTTCCCCTCTCTGGGGGGTGGCTGTGATCCTGCAGGTGCACGGGCTGAGAATCAGACATCTCATGTTGTCCTGTCCCCTGTCCCGTGTGCCCCCTCCCTTAGCAAGTGGGAGCCAGTTAACTACACATCTTGTGAAAAGATTGACTATGGTATTTAGTATGAGCTCTCCATATGCAAAGATATGGACAATGATTTGGAAGAAAACAAGAGACAATATGACAGATAGTGAAGATACCTGGTTGTCTAGCTTTGAAATTTGTGCTTTCTTATGTCCCGTTCTGTTCTGTTTTGTTGTGTTTAACTTTACCCCCTTAAAATAAAATTTAATATATATATATATATATATATATATATATATATATATATATATATATATGGAAAAGAAAGTGCTCTGCATGTATGTTTAAGTGTGTGAGATAGATGACCACATTACTGTTTTTGTTAGATTGTTGAGCAGAACTGTTAACACTCTCACTGTTTGAATGTCTACTTTGTGTTCTTTAATTTTGTAACTTGGACAACTATTTCCAATGATGACAGTATGTAACTTATCAAGTGATGATTTCTTAGTGTTTTTGTTTTTGTTTTGTTGTTGTTCTTGTTGTTCTTTTATTTTTTGCCTTTGGAATTCTGTATTGTTATTACCCTTTTTCTGTTTAGTTTTGTTGTTTTGTTTTTCATTTTTCCTCTTTAAATAAAATTTTTTAAAAATTCTAAAAAAAAAAAAAAGAAAAGAAAACACTACATAAAACAAAGTGCCTGTTTTTGCTATTTCCAAAAGTACTCAAGACCCCTGAAAGACTAACTCTTCATTTATCCCACCCTCTCTTGGTAACCACCAAATATTTGATCTCTTACTCAGTTTGACAGCTTCTCTGCATCTAAATCTCACTTTGCTCAGAATGAAAATGCTAACTCCTCTCTTGTTCCCACCTCTGGAGAATTTCACTTGCTGTTAGGTTGTACATTTACTAGTTCTAGAATTTAGTGATCCAAATGTTGGTCTGTGTTGTATTCATCTCTTCCTTCCCCCTCACATTTATCATCATTTTCTGCTTGTGTATCTGTCCATTTGTCATTCTTTTCTTTAATTTCTATTCCATGGTCCCCAGATAGAAAATGAAATATTAGTTTTGTCAAGCATATATCATTGTTTAAATGCCTGGAGATGATGGGTTAAACAGACCAATCAATGAAACAAACCTCCAGGGCATTGTGGGGGCTGCACGGGACGCTCCCTTTGACTTTTTAAGACCTAACATATCAATACCTTATTAATATCATATTCTGCCAGTCAACTCTTTACAATTCAAACATGACTTTTTAGGACAAAACTTTGTAGGTTGTGGTGAATTAAGGAATATATCAAAATTCCAAACTAAAAATTATATTGCAAATAAACTGAATGATACAAAAGTGTTGATAATTACACAATTTAATTGTAAGATACACTACAACTACTACAGCGATCCTAATTTTAAGCAATAAATTATTTCACTAATTTTCAGCATATTACTATATATAATGCTGAAATAATTAAATGTCCACCTTTCATGACAAAGTAGAACCTTTACACACAGTGATTGTATATTGTGAAGACATAGAAATGACAGACAAATGTATTTTTAGATTATTTTTCCCATAACACATAACAAACAATTAAAAGTTAGTAGTCCAAATATCAAACAAGTATGCTTGGAAAGTACTGTTTATTAAGTATGCAGCAAAATTATTTAACCTCAATATCTGATAATCCTTTGTATTTATAAAATCATTTATGAACACATATTTATATGATATATTAAGAAATCATTATCCGAGTTGCAAAATTAGCAAATTATTTTCAGATTACTCACGTCATAAATTTATCTTACACATTTGTTTCTATTTCAAAAGTAAAAAATATATAAAGAAAAGAACAACTGGGATGGGGAAAGGAGAAAGGAAAAAGGGAAAAGGTTGTATGTATGTAGGTTTACATATATATGTGTGTGTATGTATATATATGCAAGACAGATAAGTATACTATTAATCTCTGTAAGTTCATCAAAAAGAACAGTTTGTATTTTCATTGTTTGATTGATCATTTTTTCACACCTGAATCTCGTAATCTGAACAACTACTTTTAAGACAACAATATGCAATATATTAACTACTGTTAATTTCCTATCTTCTTTGAAATTCTGTATTGTTTCTATCCTGTTTTGTTTTGTTTTTAAAATAAAAATGCAAGAAAAAATTCATAAAAACCATATTAACAAAATATTTTAATACTCAAAATCATCATCAAATATTAATTGAGTAATTCCAAGACAGATCGTATGTCATTACTTTATATGAAATGTAAATCAATAGGTCGGCCAGTCTAATTCCTAGAAATAAAATGCCTTACTATAACAAATTTGAATAGCAGGCATCTTTTGCAATATTAGAGGAATTCCTGGTCTTTGACATCAGCTTTCCTAAATAGAACTGTTTCTAACATCATAATCAAAGACTCAGCTTTAGAGTATGACAGATTTCATTTCAAATCCTGACTATTACTTAGAAATTATGTTACTTAGCATTTTTTAAAAATCTCTATTTAAAGTGGACATATTAATCCCTCTCAGTGAGTTTCGTGAAAACCCATTGAGTAGACAATGAATATAAAACACAAGACTAGGCACAGAATAATCATTTAATAATGGAAGAGAATGAAATTCTTTCAACTCAACATACCCTTACACAAACTTGCACCAATATCTTTATCTGCCAAACAGTGCTTAAACTCTCTATCCTAAGTGCATCCATCCATCTTCTCATAGAGCTTTCTTTTTGGCTGTGCATTTTATAGTTACTAAAGCAATCCAAAATCTGCCTTTCCTCTCTGTTGACACTCTTAATCACACCAAGCTTGTAATAGTAAACATAATAAATAATCTCACATTCTGGATAATAGCAATAAAGAGATGGGAATATTATTCATCTGTGGGATTGTATTGTACTTTTTAAAAAGTAGTATAATAGATACAATCACCCAGAGTACATGACAGATAGCTGCTTTTCAGCTTATTTATACTTCCACAATTTCTATAGTTTGCGTACTTTACAATTTTCATTCAATGAAGGTTTTGTTTTCATTTTAGTTGAGTACGTTTGTTTCACATGAAGTTTACATCCGTCTTAGGCAGCAGGCACATGCACCTCATGCATTTTAATTCAACTCATTTTTTGTCTTCTCCTTTTTTCTCCCTCTGACTCTAAATCCCCTTTCACTATTTCCTTATTAGTGTTATTCTAGTCATTTGAGTTCATATTTACAATATATAATGTTTGTATACTGTGAGTACTTGGAGCATGAACATGACTCATCTCAAGTATTGTCACTTCCCCTCCCCACTTTCCCTCTGCTCACCCTTGGGCTCCTGGAGTCCTGCCCATTTGCAAAACAGCTTTTAATTTTTGTAAACTTTCCATTTTAGGTTCCCTGTGTCCTTCCATCAATCCTTTATTTTACTCTTCCGTAAAATACTTTGCCTTACTCAAATGAGGGATACCATATAGTATTCAAGTTGCATGTCTGATTTACTTAAAATATTTTCTAGGTGTGTATATTTTCCTATGAATGTCTAGAATTTATCCTTCTTTATTGTTGAGTAGTATTCAATTATACATATCTACCACATTTTCTTTATCCTTTCATCTGTTGATGGACATAATGTCTGTTTCCATGACTTAACTTTTATGAATTGTGTAGTCATAAACATTGCTATGCATGCATCTCTATAATGTGATAATTTTACCTCTTGTATCAAGATATCTAGAAGGGAAATAACTGGATCAAATGAAATTTCTAGTTTTAATTATTTAAGAAACCTCCATCAGATTTCCATAACTGTTGTACTAGTTTACATACCTACCAAGAATATATGAGAGTTCTTTTTTTAGGACAGACATGCCAGTATTTGTAATTATTTGATTTCTTCATGTTGGCCATTTCTTCTAGAGTAAGATAAAATCTTAGTGTTCTTTTCATTTGTATTTCTGTATTGGGCAGAGATAGCGAACATTTTTCGTAAGTTTATTGGTAATTTGTACATCTGGAGTTAGTGTTTGTTCGATCTTTTATTTTCACCATTGTTTGTTTGATAATAGATACTCCAATATTCTGGAAGTATTTATTCATTTCACTTACCTGTTTTTCATTTGGTATTTTATTTTGGATGGTCTAAGTTTTTTTGAGTTCTTTACGTATTGCAGATAATAGTCTCCTGAAAGAGGGGCACCTGTGAAAACTTTTTCCCATTGTCTAGGTTGTCTCTTCCCTTTGTGGATTGTTTTCTTTGCCAAAGCTTTTTAATCTGAAATTATATCATTTGTGGATTCTTGCTATTACTTCTTGTGCACATGTAGTTATGTTCGGAAAGTCCCTGTCTACACCTATTTTATCTTCCAGTTAATTCATTTCTATTTTAATATTTAGATCTTTGATTCATTTTGATTTTAGCTTAATTCCTGTTGAGAGATTTGGATCCAACTTCAATTTCTTGCATATATACATACAGCTAGTTTCCTCAGCACCATTTGTTAAATAGGCTATCTTTCTTCCAACATATATTTTTGGCCTCTTTATTAAAGATGAAACAGTTGACTATATTTCTTCTAACATAGACAGCCTTGATATACTCACAAAAAGAAACACAGGCAGAGTAGATGAAGAGATAGGGTCCATTGAGATGCTCTGTATTGGAAACATAATTAACCTGAAAGATGGTTTATGGACAGAAAGTCAAATATAAGAAAACAATACTCTATGATGACAGGGAACCAGAGAGAAATAGAGGAAACTCGACCAGCATCTGCACAAAGGTTGAAAAGACAGGATACTTTTGTGCAATATAGAACTACTCAGCTATAATGAAGGAAAATCTTGAAACTTTTATAGGTAAAGGAATACAACTCGAGATCAAGCCCTGGTGTCAGAAGGTTCAGAATCAGTTAGGATAAATAGCAGGTTGCTCCCCCCAATCTAAAAACCGAGGGAGTTAGTGGGACCCAAAATGTGCAGTGCACCCTGTGGGAGTGAAAGGGGAAGAATTGTCTAAAAAAGGAAGACAGAGGCTATTGTTAATAGGGTAACAAGATTTAAAATCTAATCATTCTCACCCCTCTGCTTAGATGGATTATATGCTGTTCCAGTTTGTCTACTTACACTAGATTTGAGGACACGATCAGCTATCCCAAAAATAGCAGGACATATTATGGTAATCATCCTTAATTTCCTATCAACTTAATCTGAAGCCCTGCATAACTTACACTGTCTTATTATGACTGATCTTATTTGAATATGGTTTGTTAGATTGCTGTTTTTTATTGACTGATTTTATTCGAATCTGTTAATGATTGATAGTACCAAGTCTAAAAGTATAGGCAACTACACTGAAGATGACAAGATTCGCTAAGATACCCACTCTGGTTTGATTACTACCTGCTTTTGAAGTCTTATAGTGTTTTCAATGCTTTGCTTTTATTAATGTTGTTATATACTGCTGAGACATCATGGTAACCATTGTAGATCACCTGGTATTGTGGTTTTATATGACTTTTGTGCTTCATGCTTTTCTAAGAATTGTTTTGTTTTGTCTTGTTTTGTTTTGTTTTGTTTTTCCCTCTAATACAGAAAGGATAGATACACATGTAGAGACTCATGCATGTGTAGAGCTTATAAACAGTTTATGAGAACCAATTACATAATACATGATGAAATGAACAACTACATTGAAGAAAAAGAGACACTACAGTACCCAGTGCTGATTCTGTAGCATCATGATGTGAAATCCAGCAATACTATCATTCTTTGTTCAGAGTGATTTTAGCCTGTTTTGTTTTGTTTTGTTTTGTTTTGTTTTGTTTTGTTTTGTTTAAGTTCAACATACATGAAAGTATGGACAGCTGTTTTGAAGAGAATGAGAGACACTATGACAGCCATTCTTGGCTTTCCTGTTGTCTGGTCTTGAAGACCTGAAAAACCTTCCTCATCCTATTCATATCAGTTCCATACTATGTTATTTCATGTGAATTCCCTCTATGTGACAATATGGACAACTATTTGGAAGAAAACAAGAGTCAATATGATAGATAATGAATATCTCCGGTTGTCTTGCTTTGAAATTTATGTCTCTTACATTGCTTTCTTGTGATCCACTTTGTTCTGTTTTGTTGTGTTTAATTTTACCCTTTTAATATAATTGCATGTATGTTTAAGTATGTAAAATGGATGACCATATTACTGTTTTTGTTAGATCGTGGAGTAGAACTGTTAACAGTCTCACTGTTTGAATATCTACTTGGCATATTTTAATCTTGTAATTTGAACAACTATTTCTAAGATGTCAGTATGTAATTTATCAAGTAATGATTTCTTACTGGTTTTTTTGTTGATCTTTTCCTTTTTTCCTTGGAATTCTGTATTGTTACTACCCTTTATTCTGTTTTGTTTTGGTTTTGTTTTTTTTTTCCTTTAAATAAAATTTTTTTAAAGGAAAAAAATAGTTGACTATATTTCTATGTGCTCTATTCTGTTCTGTAGATGTACATATCTTAGTTTGTCCTCAAAAAACACTGTTTTTATCACTGTTGGTCTGTATCATAACTTGGAATCAGACATTGTGATACCTCCTATCACAGTATCTGTTGTTACCCAGGATTGTTTTTACTATTCTAAGTCTCTTCTGGTTCCACTGGAATTTTATAATTGTTTTCTCCAATTCTGTGTGCAATACTATTGGAATTTTTATTAGGATTGTATTGAATCTATACATCAGTTTTGAGAGAATGGCCATTTTGACAATATTATTTCTGCCTATCCAGGAACAGGGGTACCTTTCCACTTTCTAATGTCTTTTTCAAATTCTACAGGTTCAAGTGTGTGGTTCACCTTGGATAATTTCTTTAGTGAGTTTTTGTTTAGTTGATCAATCTGTTTGAAAACTGGAGTATTGAAGTCACCCACTATGATGGAGTTAGTGTTTGTTCGATATTTTATTTTCACCATTATCTGTTTGTTGATAGATGCTCCAATATTCTGGGCATATATATTGGCAAGTGTTATGTCTTCTTGTTGGATTATTCTCTTAACTAGAATGTAGTGATTTTGGTCACTTCTGATCAGTTTTTCTTGAAGTTTACTTTATCTGAGAGTAATGCTGCTACCCATATTTGTTTATAGGGCTCTAGTACATGCAGTATTGATTCTTATCCTTTGATATTTTTGTCTATGAATATCTTTTTGATTACGTGAGTTTCCTAAATGCAATGGACGGTTGGGTCTGTTTTTTGATCCAGCTTGTCACCTCTGTCTTTTAATTGGAAAGTTGAGGCTACTGGCATTGATAGTTATTACTGGGTGGTGTAAATTATTTGCTAACCTTGTGCTCTTTCTTTGTTGATGGCTATTTTGTTTTCCTTGCACTATTTTTTTGTTTATGTATTCATGTTATTTGATGTATTCATTTCATATGGATTTTTGGCTTTACTGGTTTCATTTTATCTGTCTAGGATATTCTTGAATATTTTACAGAGTGTTGGTTTAGTATTCATAAATCTCTCAACTTGTTCTTTTTCATGAAATGTCCTTATTTCTCCATCCATTTTAAAAGAAAGTTTTGCCAGGTACATTAAAGTGGATTGGAAGTTGTTTACTATTGGGCTTGAAATGCTTCACTCCAAGCTCTTTTGGCCTCTAAAGTTTGTGTTGCAGAGTCTGTAATTCTAATGTGTTTACCTTTGTGTTGGTTTTTAGCTTTTCTCTGGTTTTTTGTTTGTTTATGATTTTTTGTGTTTTTTTTTTAATCTGGCATCTTAAATACAACATTCCATGGGGAATTTCTTTTTCATCATAATTGGTTGATTTTCCATAAGCCTTGTTTATTTGTGTGTTGAACTATTTTCTCTTCTATGATCCAGTTGATCTACATGTATTGCCTTTCCAATTAATTTTCTGGTTCAGGTTGAAAGACCCTTCCCACTACAGGGTACACTAAGGTCTCTCTGAGCACCTCTGAAATGCCTCTTGTCCTAAGCTGGTACATTGGAGCTCTCCAAAACAAACTATTTTATTCATTACTGTGAAACAGACTTCAAATTTGTGAAAACTGCAAGTATTTCTTACTCTCAGAGACTTTGTTTTTTTGTTCTCTAGCACACTACAGGTTCATTTTTTTTTATCAAGCAAGTTTCCATATAAAGATTTCACCACCACTAATAATAACAATGTATTATGTGTTCTTTTTCTTTTTTTAAAAAAATGATCATCCCATTCACACAAATCTTTGACCTGGTCACCCTAAGCTACTTAAACTTCCACTCTCTTACTCTGTCTAAAACACATATGCATGTTAGAATTACCAAGGCAAGTTTTAAATTCCTGATGCCCAGGCTGTCACCTGGAAAAATCATGTCAAAATCTCAAAAGAAGGACTGATACATCAGTTAACATTTGACACCCCTCTCCACTGCCTCCAGTAATTTCAATGTGTGTTCAAGGCTGGGATGCTTATATTACTTTTCATCTCACTTCGTTATTACCTTGTTTCACATTCATCCAGCAAAACACAGCCCAGACATTCTTCCTGTGAAGTTTTTCCTGGACTCAGCAGAACTTCCATACTGTCTGAGGAGCATATATTGCTGTCTGTTGCCTCATAACAAACTTAACAGCTTGAAACAACACCATATAAGAACTCACAGTTCCGTAGGTCAGAAGTCCAACATGGCACAACTGGGCCTTCTGCTGCAGGTCTCGCAGCCTGAAATCAAGATGTCAGCTCACCATGTCTTCCTCTGGAATCTCATTTACCGTGAGATCCATTTCCAAGTGCCTGGAGTTTATTGGCAGATCTCACTTTCTGGAGTTATAGGAACATTTTCTCTGTTATTAGCTGCCAGAAGACCTGCTTGTTGTTGGCTTTGACAAACTGATCTCAAGTGCTTACTCTGCCCCGCCCTTCTCACAGCTCCATTATCTTTGACTCCAGGCAGGGATAAGTCCCTATGGCAGTAGTGGCAAACCTGCCTCAGAGGTGTCACAGCTGACTGTTTGCTAGCATTGAAAACTTCAAAAGGTTCACCATCACTGCATTATGGGCTCATCTGATTAGATCAGATTCCACCTGGATTGTCTGCCCTTTCTTCAAATGTTGAGTAACGTTTTCCATGAGAGTGATATCCCACGATATCACTTATAGAAGGTATGTGCATCATACCATACCACAGAAATCTTGGAAGGCATCCACTTCTGTGATCTTTCTGTGACTCCCCAGTCACCTCTTCTTCCCACAAGATCCATCACAGTGTGTCTGTTCCTGTTTCTTTTTCTGACTTCCACAATACACTGAACCCTGGAAGGCAGATGCTATGTCATATTCACATTTGTCTTCTCAACACATAACAAAGATCTTGGAAGAGGGTTCCAGGTTTTATCAAGGGCTTACCATCCTATGCATATGTATAAATTAGATCCTTTGCATATTAGAAAATAGAGCAAACAAGAATTTGGATAAAAGCCTGATCCAGGGTGTTAGGAAAGACGCAACTAAGTCAGTAGTTTCCAAAAATGAAGAATAAGTGACTTCAAAAGCACACTAATAAACATAACAGTGTTTTTTTACTTTGAAGATCTTTAATTAATTGCATTGTTTATAAAATCATTGTTGTCCCAAATTACATTTGAATTGTTTTTCATACTTTAGTATCTTTGAACCTAAAGAGTCTTTTCCCATTTTCCATTCTCGTTTTGATGGTTGAAAAATTAGTTTTCCCTCTATTGGCCAACATGCCAAATGCATCATTCATACAGTGCACAATATACATACAAATTGACAGTAATAACATAATTTATCTTTGTATTATAATCATAAGGTTAACTGTATAACACATCTCTTCTGCCTTGAAGGTGCTCAATGCAGTGAACAATGGAGACTTTGGCACTTAACACTAAAATTCCAGCACTCCCTAACTCCCAGCTTTGAACAAATGACTTAACCTTTCATCCTAATGAAATGGCAATACGGTCCTGAATGGGTAGGGAAGAGAAAGAATTGTAAGTTATGAGGAGGAGCTGGTGCAGAATAAAAAGGGATGATTTGATGAAATTCCAAGAGTTCACTTCATCCTCATTTTGCCCAATATTGAAAGATCTAGTTGGAAGAAGGGAAAAATAAGTTATATGCTTATCCTCTGTCTATAGGAATGAGCTGAGACAAGGCCTATCTACCTAAAAAATTAATGTGATCTGTAGCTAGATTTACAGATTCAGAGCTTATTCTGAAGTACATTGTTGATAACATCTAAAAAGAAGCACAATGATAAAAAGTAACTAAACTACTTTTTATAAATTTAAACAGGAAAAATAGTTTGTAATCATATGCTACCAGGAAAATCTTCCTCTTCTATAATATAGCTCTAGGTTATCACTGTCCAATAGAAACACAATGCCAGCCATATGTGTAACTTTAAGTTTTCCAGAAGTCACACCAAAAAGAGTATAAATAAATAGGGTATAAAATAGTATATATCTTATTTAAGTTAGATTCAAAATATTATTTCAACATGCAATCAAATAAAAAGTATTAATCAAACACCTTGCTTTTTAAAAGTATTCAAAATTGCACATATATTTTACACTGATATATCTCAATTTGAGCTAGCCATAATTCATAAGCACAATAGATATTTTACATATCTGTGAATAAGTATTTTGATGCATATATTTGCATAGGACTCTAAAACTATAGGAGAAACAAAAGACATATTTTCTGATTTGGATTTTCAGAAGTTCACCTTGAAAACTTTCTGCTAGACCTTAATACTTTATGTTCTCTTTCTCTCTCTTCCCCCTCCCTCCTTCCCTGTCTCTGTCTCTCTCTTTCTCCCCCTCTCCCTGTCCCTCTTCTTCTCCCTCTCCCTCTCCCTGTTCCCTTCCCTTTCCTTCTCCCTCTCACTTTTCCTCTCTCCTCTCTTTCTCCCTCTCTCCTAATGATGCGAGCTTTTCTCTGATGGTAATTAGGGAAATTTTAAAGTTATGCCCTTTTCCATGTCACCCATCTATTGAGAACAGAGTATCGTTTTAAGGGAAGGTATGATTATAAAATTCTGGAAATGAACAGATGCACAAGGAGCAGAGACTTGAGGTGCTTGAAGCAGGCCTAGAAATGATGGCAAAAGACAGCAGAGGGGAAGCCATGCTTCTACGTACTTTTTATTTTTTCTCAGATACATTACAGACTCCCAAGAGGAGGCAGACACATAGGATGCATCCTTTTTTGATCATTGATTTAAAAATAACTTATTTACTTTTCTTAGTGAAACGAAATTGTTTAAGTGAGTGGGCTAAAAATCTGTGATTTTGCTTTAAGATAAGACAAAATACTTATTCTAACTATTCATAGGCCTTGCACTAAGACAACTTTGGATGCAAAGTCTGATTTGCTAGAGAAGCAGAGTCTTTATGAAGAATATAGACATGTCAGATGCTCTACAAACACGGTCAGAAGTACAGCATGTAAAACATCTGTCCAATTGTCCCAGTTAGCCATTTTCAAAACCTTTCCTGGTACACAACCACAGGTACATATACATACACACACGCCCAGTAAGATGAGAGACAAAGACTGTTACTATGAATTAGATAATTTAGCAAATGTCTTGACTTTTTTAGGCTACTGAGTTTCCATACCTCAACTAGAGCAATGTTAATAACCCCCTAGTGATCCAATTAAAAACAGAATGAATGCACTATGCAAAAACCAAACTAAAACAGAAGCTTCTTTAGGCGCCGTGATCTCACCCTGTGGGAAATATACTTCCTGAATGTATATGCGATTTCAATCAATACTCCAACCTTGAAATAATTCAATGTAGTATTTCATACACTGAGTGCACGTATGGGCATCTGAGCACACACATAAAGATATTGACATATGAGCATGCTCTTCACATGTGAGGGCGAAACTTCTCATGCAGACTGATCCTGGTGTGTGCAGATGTCACATAAAAGGGCCACCGAGAGGCCAAGCCTCCTGTCCCTGTGAAAACACCATTCTTTCATCTACAGACGCAGCTGCTACTTTCCAATGCCTAAAAGAGACAGGACTATCCAGAGACAAAGCTACCGCCAACCCCTGCTCCAGGATTTAGAGTCTCAAGAAAGAATCTTTACCCTATTGAAAAGATATGCGGGGAGATAATGGATCAGAAGAAAACTCTGTTTATGCAGCTTTTGAGGTAAAACAATCATTTGAGTCTTGTCCTACCTAATGCAAAAACAAAAAGCCTATCCTTGTAAACAGATAAATAAGTTTAAAATTCTACTAGTGATCAAATAGCTGAGTTCTCATGAATTACGGTTGCTGCATTATTTGGAAAAAAAGGGGATAAGAAAACTTGATTTTTAAATCTGAAAACATTTAGGAATAAATTTTAGGTTCCAATTCACTGAATATATCTGTAAAGTTTATAATTCCAAAGTTTCCAGTTTAAAGTGGCTTCTTCCTGAAGACTGGAGTGTGTAAATTGCATAGAAATGGAGAAAGGGGCATTGATTCTCACTAAGAATGAGCTCAATTTCAAAGAAACTAGTTCCAAACTTGAATTATTCTATCTAATAGAAGTTACCCACAACAAAAAGATAGTGTGAAGTGTGACAATCGCAGGTCATGTGTACCCTCTGTCCGAATATTTCTGACTCTTTCTGCTAAATGCCTAAATGCTAAATGCTAAATTTTTGGTTTCATCTACGTTCCTACTCTATGCAAGAACTATTTTTCCTCCACTTTAATATAAAAAAGTTTAAAATGTCAAGAGTGTTTTCAGGTCTGCACAGTTAATCAATTCTTTTAAATTATTTTACTTTCTTTCAAGAAAGATAATAACCAAAAGAATTAACCTATTTGTGTGATACATATTTAATAAATATTCATTCTGTCTACTTTGTAGAGTGTGTATACATATAAAAATGGCTTTTTATGATGAACAGCTTTGGAAATTCTTTTTTAAACAAAGAATAAAGAAAACCTAGATTAGTTAAATGCCACCAAGAAATTAAAGCATCTAATATTAAGAATTATCCATGATTTCATTAAAGAATAATCAAGGAAATTTTGAAAAATACAAGGTTAGTTAATCTATTCTACCAACCATCAACTTTTAAAATGTTTTATAACTTTACCATAATGAAAACAACTTGATATTGCTGGTTTCTTTTCCTTATTTCTTTCTTTTTTTGAATACCTTTAACTTGTGGTTGGAATTTACAGTCTTTTTTCTCCAAGTCTGCTGCCTGTCTCTCAGGGGTTTTTTCCTCCTTCTTATAGTTTTCCCTCTAAAATAACTCTCTTGGCAATCCACTAAGAAGCACATCGGCTACTTTTCAAGTTGCCCACTGTCACTGATTACCTTTACTTTTCACCACTATAGAACTAACCCTTGCAATTCACAGGGTGTCTGCAATGTTCCTGCAGTTCTGAATATTGTAAGCAAGTCATGTGAAATATCAAAACTGTCAAAGTAGCAATTAGTAACGTAAGTACGAGCCTGAAAATGCAGCTCCCCCATGATTCAGCAGCGAGGCAATTAGTTGTCATCAGAGTGCACCAGTCCTGATATGCTGATCCAGACAGCTAGTTAGCCCTCCCTCCTCTCTTACAATTAAACACACTGAATCCATGTCATTGAGCCCCTGGTCCTCAAATGAGAAAACGCAATGTGTTGATTTAGGAAGTTCTGATATGCGGTGCTTTGTCACAGTCAAAGACCTGTGTTTCAGGTCAAACTCTCGTCTCCACGCTTTTGTGCATGCTGTTCCTTGTGTCTGGAATGTGTTCACAACATGCCCTGCCTTCCCTGCCACCCTGCCCCAAACAATCTACATACCACTTAAAATTCTTTCTAGTAATAATTTCTTCAGTCCTCAGAATGTACTTCGCCATTCTTTGACCCACACAGATGAAACTTCCAAGTGTGTTCCTGTCTCTCAAACACTGTATGAGTCAGTTGTATAAACTCTCACTCTTCGTCTCTGCGTGCTTCACTCACATGTACTGCTGCCTTTATCACTGACATCCCTCACAAGACTGCAAATTCTATAGGCCAAGTACTGACCATGTTTTAGCATCTAGAAATATTTCCCTCATATTGTAAATGGGTAGACATATTTTAACTTTGGAGAATATAATAATATTCAAAAACTACTTTTGATATTAAGTCCTTATATAATAATACCACCGACTTGCCTTCACGTGCTTTCACCTCTTTCTCTTTTCAAAACTATAACCAAGTCATCATTACTCACATGTGTACTCTCAGCAGCCTGATCATAGCAGCCCAGCTTTATATCCTGCCCACTATCATATTTTAAAACGTGCAGTGACTCATCATGTCATTCACCAGCTTAACCCCTTCATCAGCTGTCCACTGGACTTGGGATAAGACCCTAACTCCCTAACACGGCTCTCAAAGTTGAATATTTCAGGTGCCTGCCCACTTCTGCAGCTTCAACTCTCTGTATCAGATTTCATGTTCACCTACTATGTTCCATGTTCAAATGTTGTTCTTTCTCTCTCTGGGATGTTCTTACCTGTCTCACCACCATTAACACTATACTTCACTTGGGTAACCTCATTTCACACTGAAGATTTCAGAGTCCTCCCTGTTCCCCTACAGAAAACAACTGACCTGTTATACTATTTTGTACAATAACATTTTTATCCCTGAAAGTGTTTTCCTGGATTGGAAATTCTCAAGACGCTTTTCTAGTAGTAACTTTTCCAATTACACTTTTGTAATTGCATTTTACTAGAAAGCTGCAAGCTCATGAGGGCCCAAAGCACATGTACTTTATTCATCAGTGTGGCTCATTTCTCAACGCAGTGTTCATCTTGTAATAAGTTCTTGATAAATGCTTTGAATGAGTGAATAACAAAGGTGGCATTTTCAGGAGGAACTCAGAAGAGAGAGCGATCCGTGAGAGTCCACCCTCTCCTGCGAGGGAAGAGGTACTTTAAAAGATGTGGTAGATATCGAAGAGTGAAGTTCCGGAAATTAAGTTTCATAGAAAAATATTTTTTCATGGAAATTTACAGAATGTTGCCAGATCTTAGTTTTTCTAAGTAATGCTATTAAAACAAAGTATAATTTGAAGTGGAAAATCCATCGTTTATGTTTAATATTCAGATAGATATAATTTAGCCCTAAAAAACAGGGAAAGAAGGGGAGAGAAAGAGAGTGAGAATAAAAGAGAGAGGAGAGGAGAGGGAAGAAAACTTCAAAATAAAAGATAGTTCTTTAAACTGGAGGAATTTAACTGTATGGAAATAAATTATGCCAGCATGTGTGTGCATATTACTGTTTCCTAACGTTCCTTTAGAAACCTTCATAAAAACTGGCATCTAGCTATTGTCATCTGTCACCACTGGCCTGAATGAGAGGAGGGAATATAGGAGTCCCAGGCTGAAGTAGAACCAAGGCCTCAGGAATGCTCTGGGCACATTCAGGAAATGACAAATAGTTATCCAGAGTGCAGGTTTCACGGACATGAGAAAATGTAAACAGACAGACTTAACCTGAATGATATAACAAAACTGTTGATGATTTAACAGAAATTCTTCTCCTCTTTATACTTAATTCAGACATAGAAATACCATTGTTTCTAAAAGGAAGCCAACAGAAAAAAAAAGAGAAAAAGCCATTCAACTATTCATCAAGAAAGGGGGAAAATTAAAATGTGTTTCGTCCATGTACCAACTCCTCACAAGGCATGGAAACATTATGGACTGCAAACATGTACTAATAAAAAAAGCAGGGTGAGAATGTATTGGGCAACTTCTATGAGCCTGCTCCAAGCCTGACATGGGTTGAGGCTAGAGAACAGGAAAAATACCTGCTGTGTTTCCTTCATGTCTGTGGGACATAAGGAAGTACCATGAAATAGTACACTGGATTCAGCAGAATCTGAGAGTCTAAAAGCAAACAAAACCTCTTCAAGTTTAAGACTGCAGAGAAGAAAATGAAGACTTCAGAACAGCAAGCGACTCCTGCACTTCCTTTTACACTAAAACTTCAAGCCAACTGACCACCCAACATGTACCTAATGGAGCAACTATTGATACTATCCTGATTTCCAGCTCTGTTTATAAGTACACTAATTCTGGTTGAATTAAATCTTCTTATGTGAAGCAGTGACAAAGTAAATATTTCAAGGGTTTTCTTGAGAGGAAAAAACTGAACAACTTATTGACATTCCTTAGAGGAATGGTTGAATACACAGTACCTCTGTGCTGTGAAATATTATGTATGCAACATTACATAATTTTGACTTGGACATACAAAATTGTAACTTGTTCTAACCATGGGAGTATACACGATCTGTTACCATTTGGTTAAAATGAGACTAGGTTTAAAGGAAATTTGTACAATATGACATCCCTTTTGGAAAACAAAAATCTATATACATAGGGGTTTTTTTCCATGCTGATATATGTATGAAGAAAGACCAAGCATGTTAGACACCAAGCATTGATAAGGTTGACCGCATTGAAACTGCAGTGAGGGAAGCCAAAATGTTTTCTTTAGATATCTTGTTCCTATTTCACATGTTACAACTGATATTTATTAAAAATAATAAAACATAATTTTAAAATGGTTGGTCTCAGGTTTTGAATCTATAGAAAAATCTCAAAGAGAGTTTGACTGATATAAAATGTGAATTTTGATTACTTTATTTGTACATCGTAAATATCATAATTGTTAAGCAGGCATAAAGAGGCAAATTTAAATTTTATGTTAATTTTGTTCTTGAATATTCCTTGAGATTCCTGAATCCTGCAGCTTTCAATAGAGACCAAGGAATTTGATAGTAGCTAAGCATTTTCCAGGTCCTGCTTCTGGTATTCTTCTTCAGGACAAGGAATCAGAACCTTGTAAATCACGACCAGGATATTCAAAGAAAATTTATGTTCTCGGTTTTCTCTGCCAATTACCTGTCTATGAACAAAGAATTCAAAAATCATATAAGTGATGTGACATTTGAGGAGCAAGAAAAATAACAGACAAGCCTGTAATGGACTGCCAGGTACACAACGACTTCTCACCTTTACAGTCTTGTCATGGAGTCAAGTTAAGACACCAGGATTTGCTAGCAGAGTCTTCTTTCTCCATTGCCTTCTGATTCCTAAAAATTATTCAGTATAGCTTCTCACTTTTCTATCCCACTATCTGTTCCCCAACTGCTCTTTGCCATTTCTTCATCTCTCCCCCTCATAAAAATCTAGTTCTTTCATTTGAAAAAACAAACACTTATTTGTAAAGATTAAAAAGCATTCTTTAAATTTCTCCGCTCTGGTGTGGGGCATTCTGCAATTACAGATTCATAGGCTCCTGCACTCTGAAACTCAGGAGTACTCCAAGAAAGTGCTTTTAGCCACAGTGTTCTTCAGGAGGATTCTATTCCACTTTACACGACACTGTAGCAGAGGAACTCAAGTCTAACCACAATACAGTGGGATGGAATCATCATTTACCTAATATTTGCTTTGGCTACATATTAATGTCATGTTGCCTTATTTTAGGAAAATTCTTTGGTCTTTTTCTAGCCACAATGATCACATGTGACTCATTTGTATGCAAAATATTTTACAACATCAGATTGCACATGGTCCAGCTTTGATTTGGATAGTTTCTCCCTAGCATTCTCACATAGTCCCTCCTTTCTTCTGCTTCCCTTTATGCTCTGGTGACCCCCTATGAACCTCAAATTCTACTCTCTCAGGAAGAACTCTGTTTACTCCTATGCCATCTTTCTCACGTGGTATCATCTTTATCTCAAAATCAGTGATGTCCTCCCAGCTTGGAATTCTGGATTGACAAAAAGGCAAGGCAAGACAAGACAAGACAAGACAAGGAAAAAGACAAAGACAAAGAAAAAGAAAAAGAAAAAGAAAAAAAAAGAAAAAGAAAAAAAAACCTCAATGCTTGATAGAGAAAGGCTTCATACACAAAGGAAGCTATGTTTATAGAAAAGGTATTCAGGTCAAGCCAGTACATTTTAATTGTATTTACACAGATGGGAAAAGGAGGTTACACTATGAAGTCCTCTTACCTTTACCATCAATATTCCTACAAAAATACTGGCAGACATGACCACAAATATGCATTCATTTATAGAATACTTATTAAAATCCTCAAACATTTTATATAAATTAATCCCCCAAACAATAAACAAATAAAATAATTATAATTATACCTGTGCTAAAGAGCACAGAAGAGGGAAGGAAGGGGAGGGGAGGGGAGGAGAGCAGAGGATTGGGGAGGAGAAATTGCCTTGTTGAGCCAACGAGACCTTGAAGGGTGCCTGGAGAACAGGGTGAGGCAGGAATTCAGCACAGCTTTCTCAACCCTCTGCTCTTCTCCTCTGCCCCTTTGACTCACCCACCTCACCCTGGGGCTGACCTCACCCAACCTTGCCAAGAGTCCTGAGTTGAAACTGGGAAAACCTAAGGTGCTTCTAATATCACTGTCGGGTAGATCAAAGAGTGCCTTCCTTGACCGCTGCTTCAATTATCAAAGACATAAAATAAAATTTGGGCATACTGGCCTTTCAGTAACAAGAAAGAACATACTATTTTTCTCTGAACAGTCATGTTGTCAAGCTCCCATGGATCAATAGTCAACATTTTGAATATGGTCTTCATTATCAGGTTTTTTAAAATTTCAGAGTTGTTTGTATTCATATGTTTAAATAAGAAATATTTTTTCTAAAATGGGTCATTTACTCACACAAGTCATGGTGATAACTGGTGAAAGCATGCTGCAATCTTAGCAGGATGATCTTCTTACATGACAGATGCAAGAGTCATGCGAAGTGCTGGGGAAAAAATGTATTTGGTGAATGATTCCCTGGTGTGTTGGCCAAACTCAGCCAATTAAAGGCTATTCATTAAAGCCCCAAAACTGTTGTCCGAGTAGCAAATTAATAATAGTACAAACCTCTTTCAAGTTTCACGACAGGGACAAGTCTTTACCAAATGTGTCACATTTGACAGTTTGTAGTACTCATTAGGAAAAAATACCATACTTTCTCAAAATTTAGAAACTGCTTCTTTGAATTCTCCACATGTCCAAAAATGCCAATTTCCACATAATTTTGGAAAACAAAATAATAGTTTAAATTTACTAACTAGTGACTCTGGAAAAAATGTATATCCAGGTTTTAACAAATAATTTGATAAATTTGAAATGCTGGCTACACCTACAGTTATCTCTTACACTCTTCTAGTTTTTGGATTTCCCTTCCCACACGCCTGCTATGGTTTCTCTGATCAAAACAAGAGGAAAATTAGGGATAATGCAAGAAGGAAACTGGAGTTGAGAATGCCTCATTTCTCTACCTTTCTTCCTTTGGCTTTTTTCTTCCTCTTCTTTTTTACTGACTCCTCAGCTTCCTCTCTTCTCTCCAGAGTAGTTATCATCACTATCAGGTATACACTGTCACTACAGCATATAATCTGTCATAGCAAATTATACTGACACAAGAAGAAGGTAACAAAATTATAGCATGCCTTCTGTACCCTCCAGGAGCTCGCAGTTCTATAAGGTCAAAGACATACCCAAACCTGTCATGCCTTCATTTCTTTACCCAACATTTACTGAGCACTTGCTATGTGTCAGGCTCTGTACTAGATGATAAAAAAAGACATTTCAGGGCTAACTGAAATAAAGCAACACAGCTAATACAGCAAATACAATAATCGCCAAATGTCTCATAGATCAGAAGTGTTATGGAAGTTCAGAAGAAAAGAGATTTGAAACTGGACGAAACATAAAAGCTAAATGAAATGTGGAAAAATGGAGCCCTAACTCCACAAACTTTGAAATCTGCTATACATAATTTTGAATAACCTTATGTCCCTTCTTCATCAAATGTCCCATAGTGAACATTTTTGGGATTGATTTGGATTTAAAGATAACTCCTAACTCTACTTACTCAACAAGAATTAAATATGATTGGAGATATAAAGTTGCATCATAGATGTAAATATTAAGATGTAAATATTATTTTTTCCTAAATTCTAAGTGATTTTGCCAGATTTTGTTTAACTATCTTTCAAAAATAAGATTTATTGGTTTTGGAAAAATTACTGAGGTAATTTAGGAGCTAATAGCAATAGGAAAATTAGGAGGTAATAGCAATATTTTCGGAAGTCTCTGTGGCACAATAAAAGTAAAGGTCCTGTATTTACATTACAAGATCCAGAAAAGAAACTCATTATAAATATGCTCCATCCCATTTTCCTTCTCATAGATAGGTAGAAGACTACATTAAATGACACGTTCTTGAACATCATCAGACCTTTACAATTGACCTGTGGAGTTTTTTCTAGGCACTATCTTCTCATGTAAAGACAAATTGATTGGAGTTTTGTTCTGTTTCCTTTCTGTAATTCTAACTCAGCTCCTTCTAATATTTTTCAAAATAATCCTTTTGCAGTTTTCAGTCTAGTTATTGCTAGGTAAAAATTGAAAGGGAGTCAAACTAGAAGTCCATTTTAATATCATTGTTCTGATGTTTCTCACATTCTAATATTTGTCATTTGCTACTCTTGCTTTGTAGTCAGAGAGTTTGTATATGATGCCCTATTTCAAATAAAAGCCCTGGGTATTGTGTGATGGCAGCACTATTTCATTGTGATGCAGAATGCACAGCTTCGAGTGTTTGCGACACTCTCCAGCCAGTTCCTTTCACACTGAAAATAGACATAGGGCCAGTGTGAATACAAGGGGGGTTTTTTTGTGCTTTTTTTTCTAGCTCCACTAATCTTGCAGCTGACATCTTTGTGAAAAATTAGGTATTCAAGAGAGTTTACAAAATTTAAAGCCAAATTGCTAGCCACTCCCTACAGATAATCTCAAAGTCATATATTTTGCCAAAAAATGCACGAAGGAAATATAGTCAATTTAAAGCAACAGTCTTAGGCATTATTCAGCAGCAGAACCACCTGGATCAACTCAGCCTGGCTGTTTAGTTTATTCAAATTCTTCTTCATTGTTATTATTATTCTAAAAACCAAAGACATTTTGTGGAAATTTATTGAGGTTCCATCTGAAAACCCTGTCATTTATAGAACATTATATATTTATTTTAAAGAGATTTGTAAAAGCCACCATGAATCCCCACACAGCTTTCTTTATGAGACTTATCGGCAAGCACATTGGATATGAGAGGTTGCTCTTCCAATTCTAAAATTTCCCTTTCCTAAGAGGTTATAAAAAGATTGTTACCAAATCCTAGTTTAGGAAAAGGGAAGAAACAATTCTCTGCTGTTTCTTTTTCTTTTCATAGTAAGAATGCATGTTACACAGAAATGCTTTGCTGCCCAACAACTTGGCCAGCTCAGCACCCACACTGCAGCCCCACACACCACACTGGCCTACGTAGTGGTCATTGATGGGGATCTTTGAGGAACACCTCTTCCTCATATTTCTCTGCAGAGAAGAAAATTGGTAGGGTAACACTGAACTACACCGTGTACCCCTCTGCTCTCAGTCACTTGACCACTGTCAACGACTGTGTCAGAATCAACCAACAACATGCCACCATTACTAGCAATCCTTTCATGACTTTCATTTCATGACTGGAGAATTTGGGCTGCACCCTGTGGATTTGTCAAGTAGATTTACGCATCATCAAAGTTGCAGTAGGAGTGCAGAACACTTTCCAGATGTTCCTGTGCACATGGAAAGTACCTACTATATTTTCATTTTTGCTTTTTCTAGCATACCTTTAGCTCCTTTGCTCGCTTTGGTCTTCTGTTTTCTTCAGCTCTAAGGATATTCTCCAGAAGGTTCTGTCTTACGTATTCAAAGCCTTGATATCTCCTCAGAACTTCAATTGCAAGTTATATTAAATATTAATTACCTTTTAAAGCATAAACTCTTTTTCCAACTAAATCATAATAAGGTTGGGATCTGGGGATACAGCTCAGTGGCGTGAGTGCCTTCCTGGCAAGTGCAAGGCCCGGAGTTCAGTTCCCTATTAAAAAAAAACCCAAAAAACAAAAAACTAAATCATAAGGTAGTACAAAGATTTGTAGGTCATTTGTATCTTTGGAAAAGTATATTTTTGGGTATTTTAGAGAGCTTTACTTATATTTTCTAGTAGCTACATTCTTAATTGAAAAATTATATGGATTCAAAACAGTGCCCTTAGTGACTCTAGACTTTCTAGGTAGAAATTACACAAAACATTTAATATATGGAATAAGGAAAGCTATTTTGTTGCTCATTATTTTCTGGAGTACATCACAATCACAATTAATAACAAATCAAATGATCATCATTCTTCAACCCTGAGTCTCTCTGTTGTAGTCTTAAGAAAGTATGTTTATTTTCACTTTTACTCAGTTTACACTCTTAAAGAAGAGAATTAAAATGTTCCTGTTTAGAGAAATATTTAAATAATGAAAATCAGACTAATAAAATATTCATTAGCATTTTCAGAAGGTATTTCAACAAAAACAAGATTGACTTCTTCTTGTCGGATTTTTTTTACACTATGATTATTTCTCTACCAAAATTCAGAGTTCTCAGTTTTCAAGTGAGTCTGAATTCCTGCCAGTCACTGAGTTCTCCTTCACATTATCAAGGAGAGAGTCTGTTACAGGCTATCTAGCTGCTGCTAATGCATTAAAAGATTTTATCTTTTTAAATCATTCTCCACATTCTGCATGTAACAACTTATTTGTTTTTTTCACAGAGTACTTGCCGAGCTCTAATGGCATTAGATACCCGGCATTCAATAGGTTGGATGGCACTTGGTGGCACTGGCCTCCGAGCATTCAGTGAGAATACTGTGTGGTTCTTTTTCATTTTAATTGATAGAATGGCTGTGGATATAAGTTGCTCCACACAAAAGGGTGACAAATAATGATAAAAGACACCAGAGTGCTCTCATGTGTGGCTTCGTCAAAAAGGAGAAAAGAGATTATTGCAGCTGAACTGATCACATGGAATTTGCTGGGCCTTCCTTTACTGGTCACCACCCCCATCACCACCGTGTCCCTCCACTAAAACGTGGTTCTTGCCGTCTATGAGCGGTCCTGTTGAATAACACACAAAAATTGATCCTATTAACAATGATCTTTAGAATGTTCAAGGACATGACGCCGCTTTTGTGAGGCTCCAACATAAGCATTCTCCAGTCTTTAAAGGAGCAAATTGTTTCTGGTTCTGTCTGCCTCTTCCTAGGGAACTGTTGCCTCAAAACAGTTGAAGTGGGGGTGAGGAGCCCCACAAGCCTTCCGATAAAACAATGCTCTTATGGGCCTTTCCAGCAACTGAGACATCACTTGTAGTTTTTAATTAACATTTTAATCCTTTAAAATCATTTAATACCAGGCAAATACGTTAATGCTACAAAAAAATCAATGCTAAGAAAAGTGTCAGAAAAGATAATAGGTAAAATTAATTATTTTGTGATCTACCAGGTTTTCAACTGTTCTTTTGTTTAAAAACAAAAAACTATTACCCTTGCAAAGAGTGTTAGTGATCTTGAAAGAAGAATAAATCTGTGTTCCCAATTATGAGCCTAATACTATCTGAATTTTTTATCCCCTTTCTGGTGGCAAAGTGGCTTTCATACTCAGTATCACGGAAGAAACCTTGGTTTCCTCCTTTCTCTACCAAGGTGAACCCACCTTCCTCTTCTCTTTCTTCTGTTTGGGGAACTCCCTCTGCTACCTCCAAAGCAGGTGCCAAGTATCTGCACCCCATTCCCTCCTGAGCTTCTTGGTTCAGTGTCCTTAACAGCCAGCATTAGGCATTATGTCTGTGGCCTGAATTTTTGGCTTTTGCCTCAAAGTTTCTCTGGTAGTTCTCTTACTTAAGCCTTTAGAAGCAGTCCGTGAAAGACTGAAACTCAAAACTGATAATAGGATACACTTTGTGCTTAATTATGCAGACATTTTATCCAGGAGATGGATGTGGCTACTTCCTTGACTATTTTTAGATCTTCAAAATAGACCTCCCCCTCTTTCTCCCTCTATCCCTTTCTCCTCCCTCCCCTTCTCCCTCTCCCCTAACTCATGCCTAACCAACCTGTTACTTGCAGACATTTTCTCTATCACATGAGGACTCTAACACACAAAACACTGAGCTCTAGAGTCCTAATATGCTAATGGTCATCACGGAGCCCAGAGCAATTCACCAGCGACTGAAGATAAAGATTATGGTTTCATATTTTTCTCTCAAAATTTTATGAATAACATCAATGGTGACAAATCTACATTAAAGGAGAACATATATAATTAGGTTTTGGTCACACAGGTTAATACATGAGGAAAAGTTACATCTTCTCATAATAGAGCCCAATCCTTGTCCTTAAGAAATCAGAGAAATGTTTTCCTTTGTTAAATTCTACTCTTTCTGTGCTTCCTGAAAATCTGCTTATTCTATGTTCAAGTTCTTCAAAATCAAGGTAGAGGATTTTTGAAAGAAAAGATCGGTTTTCTTGCACACCTCCTCAGACTAAATTCTAAGAATAAGAATGATGGACCTTAACCACGTTTTTTTAAGGTCTGAGTTTCTTTGTAGGGCAATATAATTTTCTGTTGAAGAAATTCAGGTCTATGTACTGATGAAGCCCCCTCTGGCAGACAAAATGAGTTTTAGTATTTTAACTCTACAAGAATTTAGGAAAAAAAGATACAGGGTAGATAATGAAGATGAATCTGGTTAGAATTGAGAAGAGCTCTCGTATGTGAGAAGGCACCCAGCTCCTCCCCCACTGAGCTGAGAAATGACACAAAAGCCCTCGAATGGAAATGGAAGCCCTGGTTTATCCCAAATGGCAACAGTTCATTTCTGGGACAATCAATTTCAGGGTTTTCAACTATTCACTACAAATAATATTGTATAGGAAAAAAAAACCCATACATATAGTTGCTGTTGATGAGTTATTTAAGAAGTTTCTTTCATTGTTTGCTTCTGTAATATATTCAGTCAGAGGAAAGTTAAAAATAAAAATTAAGGTTTTGGTTTTTGAATCAGACTTTCCCAATTTTCATATTACAGAGTACAACATGTAAAGACTTTGAAAACTTTAGAAATCTATAAAACAGTGTAAAATGTCACCAGCAACCACTTTCCAATTGCTTTGGTCAGGAAATTCTATTTTTTGAAATAGAAAACCTGAGTTTGCTATAAACATTGTTGCTGGAGTTTGTAAGAGAAGTTTTCAGCACGCTGATGCCTGATAGTGAGCTGGTCCAGAGCAGTTGGAGGAAGGGATTCCTTATCTGTTCAAATTTCAAATCCGCCTCGTAAAATACTCTGTTTATCTAAATAGTTTAGAAGAAATTATACTAAAAGTGGGAGGAACAGTCTTCCTTTAAGGAAGGGTATTTCTGATGCCTTTGGAGAATCTGGCTTTTTATTCTGGTGTCCTGTACAGTGGGAGGGAAATTGAGAAGTCTGAATGGAAACTGAAAGCACCCTTCTTTGTGCAGCTCACTCTCTCCTGATGTGGTATGTGTTCCAGGAAAGAGGACAGGCACTGAGACTAAACACAAAAATCAAAATGGATTTTACTCCGCCTTCAGTAAACAGCATGGCACAAAAGTCCATTGTGCCATGAGATAACTGCTAAGATGAATGGAGCTGGCTGTCACCGAGGTGATTGTGGGGCCGGTCTCTATTGGATCACAGTCCAGGGCTGAATTCCTTTCTGGTTCATCAGGGTCTGTTGGTACCACAGGAAGTGTCATGATCCTTTTTTTCACTAGGGCCAGATGGTGTCCTTTTTGAGGCCTTACTAATGCCCAGTTTTCCACATGTAAAACTCCTGGGAAAATGACCTAACTCGCAGCTGCTTAGTGAGGCTTGAGCAGGTCTTTAGAAAGACTTCTGTCAAGAACAAGAAGATTGTACCACTAGCAGAGGAAAGGGGGGGGCTGTGGCTGGAAATGTATCAATTACAAACTATTTTTAAACCACTATCATAATTTGAATTGCAATTTACACAAT
This sequence comes from Dolichotis patagonum, assembly GCA_004027295.1. Classification (NCBI taxonomy): domain Eukaryota; kingdom Metazoa; phylum Chordata; class Mammalia; order Rodentia; family Caviidae; genus Dolichotis; species Dolichotis patagonum. The sequence continues at coordinate 48,476 of PVJX010008514.1, forward strand.
GTAAGTCTTCACAGGCAGTGGCAGAAATCATATTTCACAAAAGCAACTAATTGCTAGAGATGCTGATTGTTTTCCTAGCAGAAGTTTTACCTTCCTTGGGAGCAGATGGCCTGAATAAGAAGAGAAAATGTGGTCCAGAAGGGTCGGGAAAGGACAAAAAGTAAAAGATTCCCTAGATAGCTGCAAGGAGCCTGGGGAGAGGGGAGGGACCCTGGTGTTAAAAAGAGCTGGAAAAAGTGGAAATTTTTGATGTATGTGGGGAGTGTTTACCAATGAACTGAATGATTCCCAAGGGTGAATGACTGCAGGTGTGATATTTAGAAAGTAAGATGCCTTTTCTATAAACTAGGTTATAGTGAGAAGACATCAAAGTCCTTACAAGAATCAGTGAGATTCGTACTAAAAGGTACTATAGGATTTGTCTCCAACCTTAAAAAAGCATCCGCAATAATTAGAGTGGGGATAATGCAACTCTTAACAGCGTCTTTAAATATTTGCATATTTTTGTGTGAGTCGAGCAGTAATTGGTTTTAGCTTGTTTGTGGGTCTATTTTGCCGTGTGTGTGTGTGTGTGTGTGTGTGGTGTGTGTGTGTGTGTGTGTGTGTCTGTTTGTCCTATTATTTTCACTATATTTAAAAGAGCTCTTTCTATTTATGAAGTATTTAATTAAAATTTTATCTAATTAATTTGTGACAACAAATTTTTCATGTCATGTTGGTATGTTGAACTTTTTAAAAGAACTAAATCCATGTAAAAAGGAAAGGCTATTTTGTGTCCCAAATTATGATTTGAAAGTATCAAAAGAGTTACTAGAGCAGATCTCCTTCTCTAAAGTACCTTTTTTCAAAGGATATATATATATATATATATATATATATATATATATATTTACTCAACTTTTAGATCATGAAAATCTTGTAGCATATTAAAGGATAGAAGGAAAAATAGTGATAGAAAATATTTGGCTTGTCTTTTCAATGATGCACCTAACAATTCAAAAGAGATGTCTCATTATACATATTTTAAACCTATCAATTGTTGGCAGCAAATGACAAGTCAGCAACATGAGAAAGATACAATATCTTCACAGTGTTCTTCCTGATGAGATCCTTTTTCAAAAACATCAAAAGAGCAATTAGCTATCTTTATTACTTTGACCTTGAAAAAATCAATATCCATAATTTATAGATTATTGACTTATTAATTTTTGTGGTAACTGATAATCAGTGCCAGGATATGAATTGTCATAAAGTACAAAAATATTCCCCCCAAAAAAAATATTCCCTGCAAACATTTTGGGGAGAGACTACCAACTTCAAATAGGGATTAATATTTTATGCCAGTACTGGTTTTGCCCCCCTTCTAAAATACTCACCTGCACGGAAAATTTAAAATTGTGCATTTGGGACTCTCATCTGAGAAGGCAAACAAGAGGAAGTGCATTCTACTCCGATTAGCAACCAGAAACATTGGAACAAATACCCAACAACTTAATAAAGGCATAATTTGTTTACTTGCTTGTCTTTATTTTTACATAATAATAGAACTCAGTAGAAAGAGCTTTGAATGTAATTCTGTTACTTGGAATCAGTTTCCTTTTCTTTTAAAAACATACTCCCGTGCTGAGCCCCCATCCACAGGAGAAGCAGAGCTACCCTGCACACACATAGGATCCGCGCTGCACAGATAACACTCTAGAGACAGAACCAGGGTTTCCACTACTGGGTCAGCTACACGCAGCCTAACTTTCAGCAAAGCCTAGCCTGCTGTCACTTTCTTTCATGAACAGGGTTACGTTCAGTTGTGGCACAAAGAAATCCTTCCCTGCCTTGTTCACAAAGCCCCACAACACTGGCTCTCCTTTATCAACTGCTCTTTTCTTTCTCTAAGTGCTATATATTTTTGCATAAGAATTCTTGTAGGTGTTTTATCTACATATGTAATCATTCATTTCAGATTAAAGGGAAGAATGAAACCCTAAACCCAAAAGCATAGTTTTACAAAGACTAAAAACTTTCTCTGTGGCTGTCACTGTGTCATAAAGCAACTCTAATTTTGGTTCTATTAGTTTCCGTTGTTGGCCTTGTCTTACTCCTCACATCTTGGACTGAAATTCAGAAGGTCTGCAGTGCCTTTCCAAGAGTCAAGCAAATTTGATGCACGATAGTTTTGTTGTGTGGAGACAAGAAGGAAGAAAAGGGTACCATCTCTCTGCTTAGGGAGATACTGTTCAAATATTGCAGTGGGTGATTAAAGAAAAACTTATATTGAGCCACATGTCAATGACCATAGAAAATTTATAAATGACTTGTTGAAAAGCAAAGGCTATTCTTTTAAAAGTCAAAAATAAATCTTGACCATATTGTGATTTCAATAATTTCTGACAGTTTTCAAGAATATTAATTCACTCTACAAAGAGAAAAACTTAAACTGACCAATTTAACTTATAGCAGAAACAGAATCTCCATTTTTTTTTTTTACTATTATGAATCCTAAAAATGAGAGGAGGAACTTTTTTGCTGAAAGTTTTAAATTCATTTCTCAAACTTAGGTACTTAGGTAACTTAGGTAATTTTGAAAAAAATATATTCTGTTAATTTTCCTGTTGTGAGAATACGTGAAATAAACTTTGCATTTTATAAAACAGTACTAAATAGATAATTTTTCTTATCCCTGAGACTTCCCACATGTTTGAAACTGATGACTTCTCAGAATTTAACCTATAATCTACTGTAACCATCCACATAAAAATGTACTTACACTTTTGGTATTACGTTAACAAATAATCCTTGGAGGGTCTACTCTAATCACATACATAGGCTGAACAGGGACAAAATACAGTGTAAACTCTTCTATAAGATATTTCTGGGATCCTTTGATGATAAGCTCACTAGGGACAGGCAGGAAGTATATGGGAAGAACAGTAAGGATCTTTCAGATATTAGCAGTCAAAGTGTATTGCATTATTTTCTTTTTTTTAATTTCTTGAAGATATAGGATAAAGCTGTACTACATATGGTAGCTGTTATAGAAATGTTACTGTTATTAAGCCCTAGTTATTGTCACTCAAACTGTCACTATAAAACATTTCATTTGACTTGTTCTTTACAACATTCCTAGAGGACAAGATTATTTTCAATGCTGCTGTTCTTAGCCTGTGTGTATGGGTTTCATCTTTTTATTAGTTACAATTGTAAGACCGTTTTCAGTTAATTATAAGACTGTTTTCAGTTAATTAAAACCGCAGATTTGCTATTTCACATAGGGTTCTTGAAGAACTCAGTCGCCTGTCCAGTCTTGGATTCTGCATTTCTCCTTCAAAACATTTCATTTGCATGCTAGTTACGAAAGACTGCTGCCCATGTAAGTATCCTTGGGAAGGGAGCACCCATTTAGAAAGAAGGGGTTATAAATCTATAACATTTGACACTAGAAGAAAACTTAGGGATAAGTAATCTTATTCTTCATAGGGAAAGTCAAAAGAAAGAAGAAACTTTATATGTCAGTACCTGAAGCACCGAAAAATAACTTGAAATGCTGGACAATGTGTCTAGTACAGTGCTAAACACTTTTTGTGCACTGGTTCTATTCTCACCATAAAATTTGAGGTGGGTGCTAATTTTGGTTTTTTTCCAGATGACAAAACTGAAATTTTCAAGGGTTGAGTAACAAGCATCAGTTCTATAACTAACAAAAGAACCACATTGCACATTTAACTCTGAAGCCTAAGTTTCCTTTTTTATCAATTATCATGGAAGATTTTATGATTTTACAGAAAGTCCGAATAAGTGGTACTAAATTTGTAAAATTGTATTTTCCTGGTCAATAGACTCAATAAATGAAAAAAAGAAAGAAAAGATGAGTGGAAAAATAGAAAAGGGAGGGCTGAGGAGATGAAGACTGGAAAAAGAAAGCAATTTCAGTGTTAGAATTTTCATGAATTTTACTTTGTGTCCTTTGCTTTCAGTGCAGTATTACAGTTCTGAAAACCAGATTCTACTGGACCATTGTTCAGTGATTCTTAACTAGTGAGTGTCAAAGATTAAGCAAGCAGTATCAGGTCAGTAGAATAAAAGTTACTTTGTAATGTAAAAAGCTTCAAAATATGTATCTCAAAGCATTAACACTATTCCCTGGAAAATCACAATTAAATCTCTGCAGTGTATAAACACCACAAACTTTAAAATTCAAAGGCCTAAACATACTTTCTAAATCAAACACTGTACATTATCTTTCTCATAATGAATAAATATTATGTTTTCCATAAATCTATTAATTAAAGAGAATTAAAGAACTCATTGGCTTAGGTATATAAGAATTTATTTCTGTGCATTAATGAATACATTTTATATTTTTAGCATGTTTTAAGTTACTATTTTTTCTTTATGTTTATTCTAGTACACATGCATGAAATATATATATATATATATACACATCCTTTAAAATAAATAGAAACTATATAATTCTTCCATAAGTTTTTTTTACAAATTATGTGGCACACAAAATGTTGCATTATACACAGTATAGTTGAATGCTTTGTCATAAATAATATTAGAGTTTCTACCTCATAGATATCCTATATAATTCAGTTTGACAATTGTCAGATAATTTTAAATTATTTATTATTGCTGTTATGTTTATTTATTGTTTTAACTATACTATATTGCAATTATTTAATAATTAATTCTGCACTGTATTAATATTTGCTGTGTACATGACCCTGAGCCAGGTATTACAATAGTGTCAAATAAATGTTTTCAGGCTTCTTTTTTTCTTTGGAGATTTTTCTGTTTTTTTAAGTTTTAAATATTTTAGGCTTATAAGAATTCAAAATAACAATAACCAATAAAACAGTGACAAATATTTTAACACTAGTTTCAGCTCAAACTTTATCTCATTAGGTCATTTTTTCAACACTGGGGATTCAATATTCTTCACACAGAATTTTTGTTTTCTTATGAAAGAAAAACAAATATTTTGCCTTCTATGTAATTTCTTAGGTGATGTTCTTTATCACAGTTAAATGAGCCTCACCTCCAATTGTGGTGGTTAAGCATGTGCAAGTTTACACCAGTTACAGTCAGTCCAGAGAACTACATAAACTTATGTAAACAAAAGTCAGGCCTAAAGGTCTGTATAATGGGATCTCTCCACCTGTGTAAAGAGAATAGTGGGAAAGAAAATTACTGATTAATCTTCTTCAGGAATATGCAATGCTTAAGAAAAAATCCAGATAAATTATTTTTTCTAAGTGAGAAAAAGACAAAGACTACATGAGCTAGAATTTCAAAAAGAGAAAATTTAGAGTTCAAGTATAAAGTCTTAACTATAGGATAACAAAATATTGCAACAGATTAACTAAAGATATATCTTAAAACCTTGCTATTAGTTAAAGCTTTGATCTACCAAAGAGCAGAAAAGTAAATCACACAAACCCAATTCCAGAAAACAATTATGCAAAATGTATTTATCTGCCAATAAATTTCCATCCTGATAGAGACTCGAGGAAAAATGTCTTTATTTTATATGAATGACATTTATTGACCATGTTTTTTTCTCGTATGATGTGTTATCATCATTGACAGGCTGGTCCAGCCGTTACTCATGGTTAGCTAAGTACAAAAGACTTAACCATGGCATTTACCTCCTTCCTCATAGTGTAAGTGAAGACTCCTTCCATGGAGAGCTGGTTTCCATTTACTGTGTAATTTATCATAGAGTCCTTGACCAACTCCCTATTACAAGAAGTTCTGGGGTTCAAAAAAAGTTATGTCTTATTAGGATTTTCCCTTGTTTTTGTATCACACAATACAAAACTGGTTATAGTGTTGTCAAACATTTCCACCAGTAATCCAGTTAAGAAAAATATCCAGGCAAGAAAACAAAACACACTCCAGGTATTACACATATCAGGATGTTTAGAGAGAAAGTGTATCACAAACTGACTGGAAGAACTAGAAAAGCAAGAAATATAGGACAAGGACCTTGAGACGCACATAGAATAAGCACATTTTACTCACAGGTTAGAAGCACGCTATCTCAGGGGAACGGCCAGAGGCCTGCGCCTCACTGCTGAGTTACATGAAGGACTCTCCTTTGCTGCCACTACTACTGGAATCGCTCTACTGCCACAGAGCAACCCACCTGGAATTAGAAGCCCACATCCATTTGCAATCTCTACAACTGCTAGTAACTAATGAAAAGGGAAGATAACTTACCTTCCCCCTCTCCTTCTAACAATAATAATAATAATAATAATAATAATATCTGATAGCATATAGGTTGCAGACTTCTGGCCCTAGAATACAGAAGATGGTATAAAATACATGTAAACACAGCTCTAACGGTGTACTAATGTGTAGCACAGTATGTGTGACACCTCACTTGTGTCCTAGGTATATTTAGCAAATAAATGAGTGATGGAATAAAGGAATGGTTAGATATTAATAGAATATTCCTTCCTTTACCTCTTAGTTATATACTATCTCCTAAACTGGTTTTTGAAGTTGTTTATTAACATACCTCCACCATTAGAAAGCTAACATAAACATAAAACAAGACTCACTTAACAAGACAGCAGGCAGTTTTAGGAAAAAAATAGTTTACAAATAATCAAGAATTTTGATTGTTAATTGATGCCAAAGTAATTGCCAGACAAAATATAATCCATCCAGTTAAATTTGGATAATGTGTGGGGCATTCTTATATCAAAAATCTTTATTGTTACCTGAAAATAAAATTGAATTGTCTCTGTGTTTACACTCACTAAATTTTGCAACCCTATGCCAAAGTACAATATTCTTTTATTTATTCTACTTATCATTTAACATCATGAGATGGCATGCAGAATATATATGAGAACAAATTACTACATTACTAGATTAAAATTCCTTATTCAGCTATTAGGCCTTACTATTTAGACTCTCCAAGGAAGTGAGGAAAAAATAATACAATGACTCACATTTAATGACACTTTAAATTAGCAAGTAATTGCCTATATACTCTCATTTAAAACACTGCAATTACATTACATGTACCTAATTATTGTTATATTTCAAATTTTATAAAAATTAGATTCATAATATTTATTTTGTCTAAATCACATGATTAACATACTTACTGCACCTTTACCTGCTTTTTCCTTTATATCCATGAATTTTTGGTAGCCCAAAGTCTTAAGTATGAAGTTAAATTTGATTAATATAATCATGACAAGTTTAACCAAAAAGAAATCCAAGAGGCAATACTGCATATTAAAGGAAAGAGAAGAAATTTCAATTGTTTTGCTTAGTAAAGAGCAGGGTGAGGGCATTATGGTTGATCACATGTATACCTTCAAGTTTCTGTCTTTTTCGGAGTCAACAGACATACAATGCATGTTCAAGAAGCAAAGATAAGTAGAACACTGTATTTGAAATTGTGAACATGCAGTCTAAACCAAAGATGACACTACTGATGGAAAGTTGAGTTACTCTTGCAATGTTGGTTGGGCAATGATGCATCTAAGCTCCTTAAGGAGTCCTGCCTGCACGATGTCATTCATCATCTCACGTGGGTATAGAGTTAATGACATTATTTGTAATGAAATACATTCATAAATATAGTATAGTATACTATGTATAATATATATGGCATACAGTAAGGATAAATATAGGTACACTCATTACTCTAGTATTTCACAAATAGGATTAATACTTTATAGGCCATCATTTTAATGATTGGGTTTTATGTATGTACTTGTAATTATCACAATTTAGACAGTACATTTTATTCACATATGTCAGTGAAGTCCTATGATGAATCTCTCCTATTTTTAGCATGCTGTTAATAGACATCAGAGCTCTCATGGGGACCTCCAGAGGCCATCTCTTGTATTCTGCTGGCCCCAGGCAAAGATGCTTCTAATAATTCAAGTCAAAAGTTCCCTTCCCTGCTCTTAGGAATGACCCCATATGGTGCTTTGTTGTACCTCCTAAATAGTAATTTTCATGTAAATATAGATCATTTTGGAAATACAAGTTTCTTTTTAAATGAAAGGTTTTGCCATCACCAAAAATGTAAAAGATGAATATCTGTAGGTAGGTTCCAGCTCAACCAAAACCTATTCTTAAACAAATGATCAGGGACAATGTAACTGAAAAAGTTGCCTGTGGTAGTTCAACAAGGGTTACCACTCCAGGCTAGCTTTCTCTGGATGGTCCATCTGTGACTAAACAAACCGCTTCCTTCCTTTGATAAACTTCCCCTGTATAATCATCTTGTGTTCATCCAAATTTTTCAGAGTAAATGATTGATTTAAAATTTTATAAGGTACTTGCATGTCAGTCACATCTTCCTGTTGAGTAAAATCAGTATTTTTGCTCATTTCCTAGGTAGATTGCATCTGTTCTCTGAGTAAACACAGAGGAGTTGATCCTCTTCCCAGGCTTTATAATGAGAATATTCTGTCTGATCAGGTGCATGCACCCTGCTGTCATTTGCAGCCTGACCTGTAGGTCAGGGGTGATGTGAGCTAGCTCAGGGATGCATACAAATCATATCCTCTTGTCTGTCTGTTTTGTTGACTGGTTCTCCTCAGGGTCATGGCTATCTTAAGTAGCAGCCTGAAGGAAAAAGTGTGCCCTGTCTGAGCTGTAAAACTTTGACTCTAGACCAATTGTATCTGACATACAGCAGCATGAGGTTTGGTCTAGCCTTTGGATTCAGAACAAATCACTGGCTATCAATGGCTGATAGTGACGTGCAGTTTACCGATTCCCTCCTTCTTTCTGACAGCTCCACATAGCGAAGAAATAGCATGTTTTTCAGTTGTGGGTATTGCGTTTTTTAATATATTGTGCATGCATTTTTTGACATGAAAACAAAACTACCAAATTTCAAGTTATAAAAAAATAAAGTTCTTAGTTTCTCTGGTTTCAATAGACAACATCTAAGCTGCAAAAGGGCATGCTTACTATTGAATTCAATGTACATCTGGGAACATATTAGGGCTGTAAATGTTTTCAATGAAATTTTGCTATATTGCTTTAATTGCATAAATTTATAACTTGGGTTGCTTTCACTGAAAAGTGCCTTTAATCACAGAATGCATTTTAGACAGAAACAAGTTTAATTCTTTTCCAGTACCACTCCACTCAGCATTGAAATGTGTTAATACCAGTTCAAATTACACTTTATCTCTAGTCTGATATGTATGGAATGTTTGCATAATTTGATTTTAAAATGTTTGAGGCCAGGCATGGTGGCACATGCCTGTAATCCAGGCACTCAGGAGGCTAAAGCAGGAGTATTCTGGGAGTTCAAGGTCAGCCTGGGTTGCAAGGTGAATTCAAGGACATCCTGAACTGCATAGTGAAACCTATCTCAAAAAGACAAAAAAAAATCTGAATCTCCCTTGCCTCATCTGTAAAGATATCACATCAATTGCTATATGAGGGATATAGAAAAACAAATAAATTGTGAGATCAGGGCCCTCAAAAAGTTTATAATCTGGCAAGAGAGAGAAATAATAAATATAAAACAAATCAGATGATTAGAAAAATACAAGAATTTATGACAGTTCAAAAGAGAGACTATTTCTGCTCAACCTAGAAGAAATGGCAAGATTTCAAAGATGCAAATGAAGGATGAACAAGGAAGGTCGTTCTAGGACTGAACAAGGAGTCCTAGGACAGAACTCAAGAGTATAGCTTAAAAACAGAGAATAGGTGAAGAAGTCATACAGTACAGGAGATGCAGACATAGTTGTTTCAGAATAAAATAATATGACAATAATTGTTATGGTGAGTTGTTGACAGCAGAAGTTAGAGGATACAAATCAAGATAGATATTATTGCAGTTAACCAAAGAAAAGATAACCCTCAGTTAGGGTCAGTGCAGCCTTAGTAACAGAGAAAGAATGATGTCCCAGAAATATTTGAGAATTAAAGTGAATGTGGTCCTTGCTGAAAAGGGGAAGTAAGCTTTCTGTGGAGTACACTCACACATGGATTCTTTTGGTATCTTTCAGGATTTCATGTAATCACCAAGCAAAAATCTCTTCTAAATCTTAAAACATCAACTTGTCCACTGTTATGACTTGTGTCTAGATGTCCCCCCAAGCCTCACACAGTCATTGGTGGAGTTTTTCCAGAGGTGGCCTGATCTAGAGTGTGTGACACTACAATTGATTCATGGTGCCATGCCAAGATCAAGGGCATTGGGGTTAAGGGTGTGAGTACTACTAGTCCTACGTAACCTGGATAAAATATAAGGGATAGAAAGAGCTCTAGTTGTCCCTTGTTGCTTTGTTATCTTCTCTCCACCATGAACGGTATCTCCTCTGCAATGTCTGTCTGCTGTGCCACCTTATCTTGGAGCCAGCTGACTCTGAACTTAAATTTCTACAAACTCTGAGATAAATAAATCTTTCCTCCTTTAACTTTGGTCATTGCACATTTTGTCTCAGGAACAAGAAAACTAAATAAGACATCTACCCTGCCTTCCAGACTGAGCCCCACCATGACAACTAGCCAACCTCTTTTGTCTTTATCACTTGGGCAATATATTTTTGATGAATAATTATTGTTTGAATTGAATACATAATTTCAATCATTTTTCTCTGTGTCACTACAGAATTATGACATCTTTGAAAAGGGAGGAAAAAAAAACACAAGAAGACAAGATTTTTCAAGGGCAATGAGTTCAGTTATAAACCTCTCCACTGAGGTCAGAGCCCTACAAATAGTCATGAGTTTTCCAGGCAGTTTTCCGAGTAAAGATTTTGAAGTATTTATGAAATCAATTATGTCATCATGATATTTTAATAGCTCATTATTCTGGGATATCTAGTTCAATCTCCACATTCATTAGCAATGTAACTTCTCTATTTTTATTTATAGTGAAATTATATTGTAATATCAATTATATGTAGAGTTGAGATTAAAACTTGCATCCAAGTTTCTACAAACTTACGTTTCAAAATGAAAGGGAAGAAAATACATTCAATCTTTAATTTTGACTGACCTCTTATGAATATAGACCAAATGGTACAAGTTGCTTCCCTAACCTTTCAAGTCATCTAGACTTTTAATATTACATTTTCAGCAAACTGCTCCCAAGTTCTTTTGATGTACATGTGCTACATGTCAGGATAGATTTGTATAATATGAAGAATGCTTATAGGACAAAGACTTAAAATGTGTATTCAGGTTAGGATTATAAAGTATGTTGTTAAGTCCCATTTGTATATTTAGTTCAGCAGCTTTGATATCAAAATCTCCTAAGTGAACTTATAAAGTCATGGGGTTAGGCATGCTGTACCTTTCATGATCTAGGATGTGCAACAGTCATGTTCACCCAGGAGCCATCTTTCAATTTTGGTAGTGTAAACAGAGAGAGAGGAGCCAGATATGTATTGTGTCAAAATGTCTCCTATCAAAATGAATTCAGTAGGTTACCTTGTTTCAGTTCTTCCCACTGGAAAACACAAACAAAAGACAGATGGGAGGGTTGAGACAATCTCCCAAGGGTATCATGGTGGGCTGTCTGTTGGCACACAGCTATGGTGTCTCTAGGTCCCAGTCACTGTTCCCTCCTGTTACCCTTCAGGATAATGGTGTCTCAAGTACTAGTCATAGGATATGACATTATCCTTTGTATTTTCCCTGTCCTTCTCTCTATAAATGGTCTCCTCATTAAACACTTCCCAAATTTTCTCAGTTCAACTATCCTATCTCATTCTTGCTAGAATTTTAACATATAATAGTTGTAAAAGATTGTATTTTCTGGTTTCAAGAGCTTATATACTATTTATTCATATTTAAATTTTGTTCATACTGAAAGTATCTTTGTCTTTAATCCATGAATAAAATTACTGACAGAATGATTTCTTTTTTAATTCACCAGGAAAGAAAAAGAAATTATTAGAAGAATCTCAGAGAAAGTTTTGTCAACTGGGATCCTATAGTGAAGCAAATTAACAAACAAACTAATTGTTTGGAAAGGAAAAGTATATATATTAAAATATGGCAAAAATGTAATAGAAAACTTTTAACATATGAACTTCCTAAATTCAATTCAATACCAGAAAGGGATTTTTCCCTTGATGGACAGCTCTCAAACATGGAGTGTTCCAGAAGTCAGCATGCAATCTTTTTCTATATTTCACTAGCTTCTAGTCTTATGACATTAAATATTATGTATGAATATTACCCGAACACTCCCACTGCAACAGGAAGCAGAAACACCAAAATGACACCCAGAAATTAGGGGCAGAATTATGTACATTGACAGGCACTAATTAGGATCATTCCCAGAGTACCAAGCAATGAAGGCTCAGGGAGGGAGGTTTTTGTTTGTTTGTTTGTTTGCTTGTTTGTTTGTTTAATTTTATTTTAGAGAGAATAAAACCAAGCAAAATAAAACAGAATAAAGCCAATCAAAACAAGACAGTGTGTGTGACACAGAATTTCAAAAAAACGTAATAGGAAATCAGCAATTGTTATCACAATGTCTCTTGTTATCTTCAAAATAGCTGCCCATACCTTCGGACATAGTAAAATCAAACAAAACAGAAACAGAAGAGAATCAATAAAAATAAAACCATGACTGCAATACAAGACGTCAAAACAAGACAATAATAAATCCAAAATGGCTATGATAATATATCTTGTTTTCTTTGAAATACCTACCCATGCCATCAGATACAACAAAATCAAACAAGATAAAACAGAATAAACCCAACCAAACAAAACAACGACAATAGTACAGGATTTCGAAGCAAGAGGAAATTAACAATGACCACCCCATTGAGAAGGAGATCCTTCCATATATGCTACATTGCATATTGTTATCCTCTGAATAGATGATCAGGCTACCAACTTTAAGCCTGCCAAATCAGTGAAACACTAAACGCTGCAAACATTAAGTTGAATTTTACCTCATCAGCTATCATCCCAGCCTGTGTTTCTCCAGATTAGCTGGTCACTGATGTGTTTGTAGACGGGGAGGTCAGCTCTTCTTGTCTCCCTGCCCATGTGCCAGAAGGGGCTGGCATCTGGCTCTCCCCCAGTCAGCATGTGCATGTTGTTGACTCCCAGGAGGTCTTAGCTTCTTGTTGACTTCTTGCTTTCCTCCCCTACAGTCCATGTATGGCACAGATTCACCAAAGAGGGCTGGAAAAGGGAAGGAGGTTTTTATGGGATTGTAAAGGGGGAGTACAGAGGTACAGTACCTGGCTGTCTTTGGTTCTTACAGTATGCGTCACAGAGACCAGCTATGCATCACAGTGATCAGCCATTTCTAGGAGGCAGAAGCAACCAGAACAGCAACCTGGGCAACTAAGAACCAGTACACTGGCTATGGGAGGGAGCAATGGTTCTGTTACACCATTTCTAGTGGACATAGAGTTGGCTGCAGAACAGCACTTAGCACTTCCATCAAGAGCAACTATAGAAACAAAAATATTCAGAAATAATCTGTTTAAAGTTGCAGAGAACAGATAAAGCAGAAGAACATGAAGGTGTTAAAACTTGCAAGAGGTAAGCTTGTGATCTGATTGCAAGTGATTGCAAGTGATCTGATGTCTATAAACATTTCTCTTTGGTTAATTTGTCAATTTTAGACAAATAGGGGGCTTAGAATCCAATCATTTTACCAACATACACTATTCCTCTGAAACTGGGAAAATGACATCTTAGTCTGATGGACACACAGCTATCCCTTCAACATCTCCAAATTTGTGTTGAATGGGATGATGGACACAACATCTAAGCAGAAAGGCTCTGAAAAACAGCAGATCTATTGGCCACCTCACAAGACAAAGATCAAAGTTTAAGACCTCCTTGGAAAAAGGGGGATGAATCAGAGCTAGACTGAACCTTAATGAGGCTGTAATTAGCCAATGAAGCCACTACTCTATTGGACAAAACAAGAGTGGGGTTAATCCTCTCTGGAGGAACAGCATCACCTGCAGCCTTTGCAAAGCTAGTATCAGTGCTGTTTAATTCACAGTATCTAACATCCAACTAACAGTTACTAAATCTGCTGAAAAAAAATGCCACATTATTTTAAACGAGAGAAAAAATTAAAGCAACAAAAGAATCATACTTAAACAGAGGCTTTAGGTATTGAAGTTAGGCAAAAAAATGATTTTAAAATAAAAATATCACCTATATTAATTTCTCTGAACTTTGTACTTTCAATCTAAATTTCTTTCATGGTCCCAAGGCTTGTAGATACAGCTCTCTTCCTTCTATCTTCAGGTAAATGGCAACTACACATTTTAAACCTAGTTGTAACATAAAACTTCTGATCCTACCACCCCAAATTCTTCTTTCAGAGATGCTCATGCTTCAGTAAGTAGCACTTTCATCTTTCAGTTTCTCAAGTCAGAAATTTTTAATTCTTCTTCCTTTCATATCCCACATCCAACACATTCACAAATTCTCTGTGCTGTCTTTTGAAGTAAACCCTACAATCCATCCATGTTTTATCATCTTCACTGCTATTTCCTTGGTTGTAACTACAGTTATGTCTCATCTATTTAAGTGCAATAGCCCCTATGTTAACTTTTATCAGCCAATGTGTGCTACAGATGGTACTGAACACCAAAGTTGAAAAACTCACTTACTACAGAAGTGAAATTGTATAACTCCTGGGATCAGATATCATCAATGATTTCCTAATCAAATTAAGAAGAGCTTCTTCATGTTGCAGTAATAAATAGAGCCAAACTCCCAGTAAACTCAAGCAACCTACTCATTTCTTTTTTGTATTATTGGTTAGAGACTCACTTTTTCATTTGGTTCACCTCAAACACCTCAAGATCCAAGGTTATAGTAGGGCTGTAGCCTTATCATTAACAGTTCAGAGGAAAAGAAGAGCAAGGTGACTGGCATGCAGTGGTTTATGAGTTATTGCTGCCCACCTGCCAGTGCCCTGAGGCAATGAAAGGAATCTAACGCCTACATGCTTATCTGTCTATGAACATCTAGCTGACCACTGCTCTTTATCACATTATCTCTCTTCTCTTGTCTTACTACTCTTTCCCTTATTCACTGTGCTGCACTCACATTGTCTCTTAGATGTTCCTGAGACACCAATCAAGGTCCTGACAGCACTGGCTGCATCCTCTCTTCAAAAAGTTATTTCCCAGGTATTCCTTCCTAATTCTTCTAAGTCTCTGATTTTCTCACAAGGCATTCTCTTCCCATCTTATTAATTTCAATACTTATTATCCACCTCTGTAATTCTCTCAATCTCTATCTATCGTTCTTATTTTTCTGTATAGGACTTACCACTATTTCCATTATGCAATACTACTTTTTTTTTTGCAACATTAGTACTTGAACTATACCCTTCACTGAGATACATTCCCCAACACTTCCTTTTTATTTTTGAGATAAGATCTCACTAAGGTGCTAAATTGCCCGGCCTGTGCTAGCACTTGCAATCTTGCTGCCCCAGATTCACAGAGAGCGGGGATTATAGACACAGCTGGCTCAGATTTCATTTCTTAATTATCTGTCTTCCCTCATTAGGATATAAGCTTCATGAGGGCAGGAGTTTCTTCCCTGCTAATTTATTTCCAATGATTACAGGAATGCCTAATATATGATGAATGTTAAATAAATATTTGTTGTATAAATATAATGTCCCCTAATATTTTTAAGACTTTAAAATGTACAAACCATTCTCATACGCATCTTCTCATTTAATATTTACAACCTGTTATACAAGAGCTAGCATTTAAACATGATCTGCCTTCATAAGATGCTAAATGTGTAATATGGGCAACTATAGTCTGAAGTCCTCACTGATAACCACCAAGTTTAATATAATGAGAAATGGATGAGAGGGTGACTCAAATCATTTACAGAAATATAAACATTTTACTGTATGCAATCTCTAATAAGAATTGATGTGGTGTGTCATCTGTAATTTAATCACCAGTATTACATCTTGATAGCAAGTGAGGATTACTAGACTACTCTCTATAAAGTTAGATTAACACACATACAGAATATACACTGAATTTAGGTAGTATTTCAGGTGTGACACAAGATGATAAATGGAAAGGATTTGTAGTAAAAGTAGCAGTCTTATAGATGATCTTATCATGTCTCTAAATTTCAGTGCTTACTGCACTGTATCACCTGTCCAGTCCAATCTTAGCTTGAATGTCTGAACACAGAGGAGCAAATTAAGTCTTGAGTTTTGCATCTGGATTTAAAAATATTTTATTACCCTGATATATTGTTTCTACTGTCCTGAAGAATTTTATCAGAATGCATGAAATAATGACAATAAAAATAATTTATCTAAACAACACTACTAGCAAGAGAGTTGACATATTTTATAATTATAGGTCAGAGTATTTTGTTTTTTCTAAGTATCTTAAGTTATTTGAGTAATAGAGCAACAAATTTTGTATATATATTTTCTGCAAAGGATCCTTTCACTGTCTCCTGTCCGGTGCCGACTCCGTCCCGCGGAAGAGAGCACACGAACACTGGACTTCTGCAAGCTCCTTTATTGACCGGGCAGCATCCTCATCACATGTCTGTCCTTGACGGCTCCCTGCGTGTTGTGCAACGAGCACTTCCTTACACTAAGCTTATAAGCTGTCTATAGCCAATCGAAGGGTTCTACGTGGAGGCGAGCTATTGGCCATTAGCGCGGGGCAGATTGTGTGTAGCCATATTTGGTGCTGGTTGCAACCTGAGCAAGAACCCGGAAGCAGGATGTA